>JAOVVI020012227.1:0-12321 GCA_028571085.2 Nepenthes alata | reverse complement strand
TATCCGCAGTCTAGAAGCGTCGCAGGCTTCCTCTAACAAGTCTAGGTGTTCTCAAATTTTTTGAGAGTTACCTTATAGGTCGAAGGACTTAATCCTAAGACTTGGAAGCATAATCTCAACCAAAATTACTGCTTTAGTCCCGTAGCAGAGACTGAAGGGTGTCTCGCAAGTCGATTCCTTTGGAATCGTCCCGTAAGACCATAGGTTGGCGGGTAGTTCGTCAACCCAGGAGCCCCCTGCGTCCTCCAACTTTGTCTTCAAACTGTGGAGTAGCATGCGGTTTGTGACTTCCACCTGTCTGTTGGTTTGTGGGTACGCTACCAAAGTGTTGACCAATCTGATGTCTAGACATGTGCAATACTTAGTAGAGTATTTTTTGAAGAATTGGGTTTCGTTGTCAGTCATTATGACCTCAGGAATGCCAAATCTGCTAACTATACTCTAGCAGATGAATTCTAAAGCGTTATGCTCGGGGATCTTTGCCAGCGGTACAGATTCCACCCACTTGGTGAAGTAGTCACTACCCGCGATGATGAATTTCCTTTACTCTGTTGCGATGGGAAATGGGTTGAGAATATTAAGCCCCCATTGCATGAAAGGCCAAGGAGCTTGAAACGATCGTAGTTCAGCAGGCGGTTGATGGTGAAGACTACCATGGAGTTGGCAAATTTTACACTTCTTCACAAAGTCGAGAGCCTCCTTCTTCATTGTCGGCCAATAATATCCCTGGAGCATGATTTTGAACGCTAGGTTTTTGCAGCCAATATGCAATCCGCAGATCCCAATATGGACTTCACTCAAGGCATAGTCTGCCTCCTCAGAAGTTAAGCACCGGAGGTACGGAGTCAAGTAGCCACGGTAATATAGCCATCCATCGACTATGTTGTACCAGTCGGCTATCTTCTTGATCCGCTTGACTTTGTCTGTATTGTCTGGCAGTACTCCATCTGTCAGGTATCTCTCATAAAGAGTCATCCAGCTCTCCGCGTAGGAGACCTACATGGCTTTCTGTTCCTCAGTGCTGGGAGTGTTTAGGACTTCCCGCATGTCCCTCGAGTACTGTTCTAAATTTTTGTCTGCCGCTGCCCTGGCAAGTTGGTTAGCCTTCCAGTTCTCAGTTCAAGGAACGTGAACTAGGGTTACCTTGTCAAATCTCTGTCTGGCTTCCTTCACCTTGGCTAAGTATTTGGCCAAGTGAGGGTTGCTTGCCTAGAAGCTCCTGCTAACCTGGTTGATGACCAGCTCAGAGTCGCTATAAACTATCAGTTGTTTGGCTGAGCACTCTTTAGCTAGTCTTAACCCAGCCAACAGGACTTCATACTTGGCAATATTGCTGGAGGCTAGGAAGTCGAGTCTAAGGGAGTACTTTACCTCAAACTCATCAAGGGTCCTCAGGACCACTCTAGCTCCACTGCCTGAGTCCATAGATGATCCGTTCACATTGAGGACCCACTCCGACTCTTCCCTATGTTGTTCTTCATCCCCAGCGAGCTATTCATCTGGAACTGGTATCGTAGTCTTGACGATAAAGTTGGCCAGAGCCTACCCTTTGATGGCTGGTCTGGGTTGAAATTCAATGTCAAATTCTCTCAATTTGATTGTCCACTTTACCAGTCGTCCATAAATGTCGGGTTTCTGTAGATACTCTTTAGAGGCTGGTCGGTCAGAACTACCACCCGATGAGCCTAGAAGTAAGGTCTCAACTTTCGGGCAGAGAAGACAAGTACCAAGGCTAACTTCTCAGAACGTGGGTAGCACATCTTTTTGACTGTCAACGTCTTGTTGACATAGTAGACCAGCCGCTGAGAGTCGGAGTCTTAGCGTATGAGGACAAAGTTGAGGGCCACCTCCGACATTGCCAAGTAGAGGTATAGCTCCTCTCAGTCCTTGGGTGACGTCAACAATGACGGACTGGCCAGGTACTACTTCAATTCGTCGAAGGCTACCTGGCATTCTACAGTCCATTGGAATCTATTTGCTTTTGTTCCCTTCAAAGCTTTGAAGAAAGGTTGGCACTTGTCCCCTAACTTGGCCAAGAAGCGGGACAAGGCGGCCAATCGTTCGATCAGCCTTTCGACATCTTTAACACTTTGTGGAGGAGTCATGTCCGTGAGGGTATTGATCTTCTCCAGGTTTTCCTCGATCCCTCGTGGAGAGACGATAAAACCCAAGAACTTCCCTGAGGATACTCCAAAGATGCACATAGAAGGATTCAGCTCCATTTGGTGCACGTAGAGTGCCTCGAAGGACTCAACCAGATCACAAATATCGTCAATGGTGGTCTTACTCTTGACGAGCATGTCATCGACGTACGCCTTCATATTATGGCCGATCTGCTTTTCAAACATCCTGTTCACGAGCCGCTAGTAAGTGGCACTTATGTTTTTTAGACCAGATGGTATGACGTTATAGTAGTAGGTGCCTTGGTTTGTCATGAACGAGATGTGCTCCTCGTCCTCTAGGCTCATCCGAATCTGATTGTAGCCTGAGTACACGTCCATGAAGCTCAGTGGCTTGTGTCCGGATATTGAGTCCACCAACAGGTCGATCCTGGGTAAAAGGAAGCTATCTTTTGGGCAGACTTTATTAACGACGATGAAGTCGATGCACATTTGCCATTTTCCATTACTTTTCTTTACGAGGATGACATTGGAGAGTCGGTCTGGGTACTGGACTTCTCTGATGAAGCGGCGTCTAGCAGCTTCTTTACCTCCTCCCGGATGGCGATCAACTTCTCCACGAAGTGGTTCCTCCAGTTCTGCTTAATGGGATTGTGGTCGGGATTGAGGGCCAGCTTGTGGACCATCACTCCAGTTGAAATCTCAGGCATGTCAGTGGGGGTCTATGCAAAGATGTCAACATTCTGTCATAAGAACACGATCATCTCATCGTGCAGTGTCTCGATGAGTGAACTTTTGATCTGCATGCACCTCTCTAGGTCCTTTGGATTCAGTGGGATTAGATCGGAAGCCTCACCAGACTACGCTTGTTGGAGTTGCTTCATCTCGATGGTCAAGTTCTCCTGCCATTTTGGTGTAGCCACTCGACTTGATCTGGGACATGTAACATGTCACCCAGTAATTTAGTCACCCAACACTTTGCCAATACCGCATGCTGTCGGGAATTCTATCTTGAGGTGTGGTATTGAAATGATGGCTCGGAATATTGTTAAGCACGGGTGGCCTAGTATCGTGTTGTACACGGAAGGCAGGTTGATGACCAAGAATGTGAGTATACGACTCGTCGTTCTTGGGTACATGCTCAGGTTGACCTCCAATTGGATCGTTCCTTGGACGGCTACCAGCTCGTTATCGAGGCCATAGAGTGGGCCTTCGACAGGTTTCAACTGACTCTTTTTTAAACCAAGTTTAAAAAAATACATCGAGGTAAAGCAAATCACAAGAATTTCTATTATCAATGAAAACTCGTTTCGATTGGAAGTCGACGCTACCGTCTGAAACAAGCACGAATACAACAAGAGAATTTGCATGGGAAGAGATTGCATGGCTCAGGCCATTATCACTAAAACTAATGACGTTGTATTTTGTGCATTGTTTCTTCCCCCCAACCTGCTGCTCCTTGGGATCCGCTGGGGTCTTGGCCAGATGGGTTGCGATCATATTGACCACTCCGACGGCGATTCGGTTTCATGGTGGGGAAGGATTTGGTCCTTTCCCGTCTGAGGCTCAAGAACTCTGCCCAGTGTTGCTGATGAACCTGGTGAGGTGGCCCCTCCGGATGAGCTCCTCGTTCTCCCAGTGAAGCATCTTACAATCTTCTGTGGAGTGTCCGGGAGATTGATAAAATCATAGTACTTGGCTGGATTTCCGCCCTCCGCTTTCTTAAGTGGTTTTGGCCACTTAAGGCACTTCTGCCCATGTATCTACAAGAGGACGTCGGAGCGCATATTGGTTATGGGTGTCAGATTGATCAGCCCGTAGTCCATCCATTCTGGTGCTTTGGTCCTGTGATTCTTCTAGTGGGAGTGATCGCCGCAGCAGTGCTTCCTTTTTTCCATAGTTAGGAAAGAGCGAGGATGTTCGATCCGCTCGGGATGCTTAGTCTCATTGGCCTCTTCTACTGTTGTGTAGGTCCTTGTGATAGATTTTTCCTCTCGGAAGGTTTGTAAATTCCTATGCGCCAGGTGCCTAAAGAAGTCCCCATGCGTTAAGGCAGAGATGAAACTACCAAGCTTCATCTCTTCTATGAGCCTGGGAATTCTTCTCGCCTCTGCCACGAAGCAATCTAGAAACTTTTGGGGATTCTCTCCTTGCTACTACTTGATATGCAAAAGATGCCAAGGCTACTTCTCTTCTCGGTGGCTAAAGGCGTATTGCGCCAAGAAGGGGTCAAAGAGCTCTCGGAAGCTCCGGATCGAATATGAAGGGAGACAACGGAACCAAATGTGAGCGTCTCCCTTCAGCGTAAGAGGGAAGTAGCGGCACATAGCTGCATCCTCTAACCTTTGTAAACTTAGATGGGTACAAAAATAATTGAGGTGATCCATAAGATCAGCGCTCCCATCGTAAGAGTCAAGAGTTGGCATCTTGAACTTCGCTGGCATGGGACGATTCAAGATCTTTGCCGTGAAGGAAGATATGTCCAGATCCATGACATGTTCGTCATCCTTAAACATGCGTTTCAGGATCTTCTCCACCCTCAAATCTTTGGGGATGGCGTCACCAGTTCTTGTGGAGTTGATGTAGGTTCTTAACTCCGTCCTTTCTCTAACAGGGCGAGTAGTCGGCCGACTACTACTACCAGCGGACCTAACGATCCTAGAGGCTCCCTCCTGAGCCTGAGGGGAGGCGTCCGCCGTAGAATATTGGGGATTCTTCCGTTCAGGACTCTCCTCCGGAGTCCTATTGCCCAAATGTTCTTCGCGCCTTGAACGGCTCTGGGTGTGTGAGGCCTCCAGAGCCTGAGTGTTGCCTAGCCTCTTGGCCTTCTTAAACGACTTCTTTTTCTTCTGGCCTCCTCTCCCTGTGGCCGGAGCAAGGACTATTACAGGCGGAGCCCCTTGCTATGTGTTTTCTTGGCAAACGTAGAGCATTTTGAATATTTTGTTCATGCAACTCATGTTCTCTGCCAGATTCTAGAAAAATGGTACTGGTACACTATTGACCACCCCATTGACCTGGTTACCAGCTAAGTGATCCTCGTCGGGTGTGGTCATATCTCTAGAGAGACCGCTAACTTGCGCTTTTGTGTTCACCATGCTGTTTGATGGAAGGTGAAACTGAGAGGCATCGTGGAGAACAGTGGTTTTCTTTTTATAAGCTTCCCACGTACGGTGTCAATGATGCATCCTATATCTAAGTATCAAATAGATTCAGGTCAAGTCGATGGTCTAAGTCTGACTGCGTCCACTGAGTCTGGATCCAACATACCATAACTACGAACAAGAGGTCAGGTGATGGCCGGAGGTTATCCCACGATAAATACTCTGACACTCAAGTTAGCAAATAGCTTTTGAATTAAGAAGGTGAAAGTAAAGAATGTAAGAAAAGACAGAGGGTGTTTGAGATGAGTAAGTGCTCTCGTTAAGAGAGGCTTTATTGGCTTGTAATGAGCGCTAGCTCTAAACATTGTATTCGTTGGGAACGTAGTGGCAAAGAGAGAAAGACAGAGCATTTATAGTCTGAAAGCGTGTGAGCTTTTCTGCAAAGAGCTTTTGTGGGCAAACGAGAGCATGCTTTGGAGTGAGCACTCTATGGCCTTTTATAATTGTTATGTTCGGCGGCCTTTCTTGTGCAGAACGACTTGATTCTCGTGCTTTACTGGGCTCATTGCCTTTTCTAGTGTGGAGCATTTATGGCAGTAGCAGTCATTACCTTGATTACTTTCCTTCTACGTTCTGTAACTGTTAGGATTCACGGCAGACAGGAGGAAGATTCTGGTGCTTTCCTTCAGGGATGTGCGTTAAATCTACCGATGACTATTGCAATTGAGATTAGCTTATGCGGAGAGAGCAAAATCAGGGAAGATGACCATTGCTGATCGTGGACGATCACGTGGGCCAAATTAGGCTTGGCCCACTTGAGGCCTGGTTTTCAGACGGTCCACTGATTTTGCTTCCGGTCAATGGAAGCGTTGGCCGTCTCAAGAGCAAGTCGTCTGTCCTGCTCTTGGGCTTCTTTTGGCTCACTTAGCCTTTGGTCATGTCAATGGTGAGTATTGACCGTCCAGGCGTAAAATGGGCCATTATGAATTTGGGCCGTTCATCCTTCTTGTGTCAGCCCATTATTGGCGTACCCATCAATTATAAGTCATGTTTTTCGTTGATTCAAGTTCATTCATCATTTTTTGATTGTCAATGATTTTCTCCTTGTTATACGTTCATTTTCTTGTTGTTGTAATTCATTTCATATTCTGTCTTCTTCTTACTTTTTGTTTCAACCATGCTGAATTCATGAAGTAAATTTTAATTTCTTTTTATTTCAAGTCGAATCAAAGTGTTATTATTTTTTGAATTCAAGTTATAACATATAAATGCCTTAGGAATTTCAAGTTATGTTTTATTTTATAAAGCATGTTCTAGTTTCAGATTAATTATTTTCTTTCTTCCAAATAATCGTGAATTGGCATGATTTTTGTAGTTTTCTCTATGATATTTAAAATATGAAATATTTATCTTAAATATTATGCAAATATGTAAGTAAATGTTACATAATTTATGAAAATTGAGGAAGAAATTGGTAATAAGACTTAAAAATAGAAGTAAAGTAAATAATCGCATGTTTACATGTAAATTCATGTTCATATTTGATTTTTATTTCAGTATCACAACAGATAATATCATTAGTTATCTTATCCTTTGAGAATATTCAAAAATTGGTTCAAATTTGAAGTCATTTTTTATCAATGGCGTCTAATGTAGCATTTGAGTGCGAAGATTTTGTTAAAATAGTTTTGTTCAATTTCTATATTTTTTTCAAATTTTGGCAAAATCCGGTTGTTTTAATGGTTGATTCTTGTTATATATGATTTGTAAAACTTTCTATACGTTGTAAGAGCATTGATTATTGCGTTTAAGTTATTCATTGTTGAGCTTATTGTAGTTTTAATTATAAATAAATTGAAAGATAGTTTCTAGTATTCTGATATTTGATTGGCGTATGATCATTGTTTAAACGTCAATTTCATGTTCTTGCTGTGCAACCTCCATGTTCAAGCGTCGGACTTACAAATTCTTATCTGAGTTTTGGAGTTGTCCTATTTTTTTAAAATTTCAATATTTGGTCTTTGATACTTGAGTTTAGTATTAAAAGTGCTTCTTTTAGCTTAAGGCTATAGTTAAAATTGAGAAAATTATATAAAAGTATCACGGTGTTAAAAACTATAGAACCTGTAATACTATAATATAATTTATACTGTTTTCGAGATTGGTTTTCATGTCCTGGTAGATGTTGACATCATTGTATTGAGATGGGATGTTTGTAGCCATGTGATCATTGTTTTTGACAATATTGGTTGGATATTGGATTTTTATGATATCAATAGGATATCGATAGGAGACTTTAGATCTACTACATACCTAGAGTTGGTTACGGGCACTGCGCTGTCAGGTGTTGGATGTGTAATGAATTCAGCCATTTTCGGGGTGTTAGTACAATGGGCCTTAATGGTGATTGAGGACCACGTGAGACTCTTGATATATCTCAAAGTTTCTGACCTTGGTTTATAATATAATGGTTAGATCTGATTTTCTTATATATTATGTGAAAATATTGAAACTTCTTTTTCATGTTAACATTTGGTACGTACTTTCAATGTACGGTTGATATCTAGTATAATATTCTTGCGTTTTAATTCATGTTTATTGGATTATTAATTCAAGATAGTCATAAATAAAATTATTTTATTAGTAATAAATTAATAAATGTTGAGAATAATAATAATAATAATAATAAATAGTAATAGTAATAACAGTAAATGTAAATAATAATAATAATTTATAATAACTTAAATTTTCATACACACTCTTCGCCTCTAGAATCTTCTGGGGTTCAGGGGGCATCCAATGTCGTCTAGCACCCAAAGTGGGCCGTCCAATTAAAATCAGACGGCTTAGGCGTTTATTAGGTGAGATATAATCTCGGCCGTCTGATTTTAAAATTAATCAGACGGCTGAAATGAAATCTTGTCTGACAATATCTTGACCGTCTGTTTCGTCTAATCTGACGGCTAAAAAATGAGTACACAATAACCTTAATTTTAAACTTTAAATTCTCTCTCTCCCTCCCAGAGCTGCTCTTCTGCTGCGGGTCTCCTCTCTCCCTTTCCACTCCTCTCTTCTCTCCAGCTTTGACCTATTCTCCAGCATTTTGCTCCAAATCTCTGATGGCCAGCGCTCGAATCCATTATCTCTGTCTTCGGACGGCGTTCCAAATCTCTGGTAGCTGCACAATAACCCATTTTTCTTTTGCTGCATTTCTCTTCCTTTTCCTTCTTCTTTGTCTCTCTCCTCCACCTATTCCTCTTCTTCTCCATATTTTTTGTTTAACCGATCGGCCGACATTAATTTGGGGCTTAGGGGCGCTCAGTGGAGGCAGTTGGATTTAATCCAACGGACTCAATTTCATTATATAAAAAAAGCTTTTTTTATAAAAATAAAGGGGGAGAGGCATGCAGCCGTTTGATAGAAAAGTCATTCAACGCCACTCTCTCTTCCCCTCTCTTCCTCTTCTCTCCTTCATTTTGCTGAGTGGCGCTGTTATTATCATTGTTACCGTAGCCATTGTCGCTGCCTGAGAGAGAGAGTTACCGCTACTGTGCCCTTTATTTTGTATCATTGTTGTCCATTGTTACTGTTTGGAGTTGCCATCATTGTTCATTGTCGCAAATCAAATACACTATCTATGACAGAACGAATTATTTTTCTCTAATAATCTCCATTAATAAATAAACAAAACTAATATTGAATTCTGTAGAAATTTTGACAGAGTTTTTATTATAATTGGATCAAAAACTATTTATACAACCTGCTTAATTAAAATCTATACAAGTATATAAATCCTCAAACTTTAACATTCAACACAATACATACACAGGATCGATAAATACCATATCATCCATGGCTCCCACACAGTATTCACAACTACCACATTGAATCTAAATAGAGATGATATCTAGGCCTAAATAAATCCATGATCAAGCAATAGCAGAAGCAAAACTAGATACATCAACCACCTGTAAAAGTATAACAAAATCTACAATAATACATAACATATCATGCCACATTCCATTATACAATATAAATCTAATTTAACTATTTCCATTCTATTACATTAAACATAGACAAAATTACAAGTCTTCGGAGTCTAACTGATCCCTTTAGCTTATCTCCCACCTTACGCTAACTAATCAGGAGTCAAATCGTAACTCTCATTTGGAAGGAAGAAATATAAGAGTGAGCCAACAGCTCAACAAATATATCAAATTAAGATAATAATTAATGATAACAGAATTTAGCAGAAAAAATACACATAAATAGGAAAGGAATGCATATATAGAACTTGAATAGGCATGCTTGGATGCAATTTACTTCTTTCTTTCATTCTTATTTTCTTTAAGACATAACATAAATATAATTATTTATCTTTACGGACCCTAACTAGTGGACTCTACTAGCCAAAGAGAATGAATAATTGATGATAGATTGTATTTTGTACTCAATCAGAGATCAGAAATAAGACAGTAATATCCCTTCTAGTGCGATCAGTTACAGTAATACCTCCCGAAGGCAGGTAAGAACTCAAACTTTTATCCTCCAAAGTTTAATGCCCCAAGGAAGAGCGAACCACGTATCACTCCATAGATATAGTTATCTTCAATTATCATCATAACGTTATAAGGTATGTCCCTAACAACACCCGCTACAATAAGTGGCCAAGATAATTCCCTTGAGCATCCACTGTCACACTGGTGACATGCCTAAGGGCGTTACCCATCAGAAATATGAATACGAATCCTAGTCTCACGAATACCATCTGGGAGTTCTATCAAATTATTTTCACAGATATCTCCATCTGGGAGATCAGATGCATCAATTCCAATTGTGGAATTTCCCTCCAATTATTCATGTACTTATTGTCTTGCTTGCGAATTTTAATCTTTTCATAACTTATATACGAATATAGAAAGCATAGAGAAGATTAGGAATCCTTACCGTTAAAGAATGAATTGACTTTGAGAGCTTTCGAACACAGATTTCTTTCACAATGCATATATCGAAACTTCCAGATTATTTGATTGGACTTATACAAACATACATATTATTTGATTAACAATTAAATATGAAAAATTATACAAAATATCGTCCGAAATCCTCGGTGAACAGTGCACGGACTTCCCATATCGGTTAATTCTCAAAATTACAGACATCCAATGGGTAAATTATTGAACCCAAGGCATAGGTGACTAAAATCTCATGTCAATTTATACATTAAACTCTAAATTGAAACTTAAACAGTGTCTGGGCACGGTTTAAGGGTTCCACGAACGAATTTTCACCTCAAACCACAAATTTGAATACCCAATCGATAAAATTGCATATTCAAGTCATTGGTAACCATAGTCTAGTCCCAAATTAAACTAAAGCCCCAAAACTCCGTAGGTTTCATGTCCGGGCATGGGGGTTAGTGTTTACGTTGTCCGAAATCTTACTTAAATTACAAATTTGGACTCTAAATTAACATACAGGTATACTTAGGTCTTAAGAATCATAAAATATAGATCTAATCGGGTATCAAAATGAGGACACCAGAAGAAAATAAGACAAAAGTGTACGAAAATGAAAGAGAAGAGTATGAGTATACTTGCCTCAATCTAATCTATCACCTTTCTAACTTGCTCTAGGACGAATTCCAACTCGTGGGCCTTCATCTCCTCTTCCTCTCTCTAGTTCTTCATCCCTCTCTCTCTCCTAAAAACTAAAAATGGCCGAAAAATGACGGGAGAAAACCCTCGCGCGATATAAATACCCCGACTAGCGCTCGGGCGCCGGTCGGGCGATAATCAAGCACATCACCCTGCCAACACCGCGCCTCGAGCGCTCGTCGAGTGCCCTTCGAGCGAAGCATTCTACTTTTTGGGCCCAGGTGACGCTCGAGCGCTACTCGGGCGCGGGTCAGGCCCGTGATAGGCCTGCGACAAGCCTACTTTGCATTTTCATCATCTGAGACTCATTTCGACCCTTCCAACCCAAGTTTTTACATCCTTACACTCTAATTTTGATTGTATAACCTTAATACACCGTGATTATCATAATTTAAAACTTCGATCTATGTTACAAATTAACATTCCACGATTTACAATTTTGATCCCTGATTTTACCAATTCTGAAACTTTGGGCATTTCAATCTAATTCTTCTCGTATCCCTTGACATTAATTCACCTTTTTTAACTTCATTACACATCTTTTATTATATTTCGGGAACCGGTACCCTTACGGGGCCCAAACTTCACTTAATTATTATGTTTTTTGCGACTCGAGTCATTACACTATCTATCATCACTATTTATCGTTGTCAGCCAACAAGGATGCCCTTTTTTTTTCAAATGCATTGGATCTCTACCTTTTTTTCTTTTTTTTTCTTTTTTCTTCTCTTTTTTATTTACTCTAAACTAGTCTTCCCCAAATCCTAATAGTTGGGCCCCACTCGATTCAACAAATTATTTTGTTCTTCAAATTTTTTTCAATTTTTAATTTATAAGTTCTTTTTTATAAAAATGTATTTATATTTATTAGAAAAAATTTTTTAACAAGTTAATATTATTAATAATTGTTATTTCGGAGAAGCGCCAGAGCAGCTAAGTTAAAGAGAAGCGGGAAAGAAGCAATAGAAAACGGTAGTAAATGTTTTATTTTAGAGGGAATTTTGTAAATATATTTTTTACAAGAGAGAAAGAGGAAATATATTAATTTTAAAAAAGGAGTTTGATGTTGGAGTGGTGATTAATATTATAAGGTTTTATCTTTAGAAATTAAATATAAATATTATCAAATCAGTATAAATTAGGTTTCGATCTCCCTCTTTTTACTCTTTTTTTATTTAATATTTTTATTTTTATTTTATTTGTATAAAATGTGAACCAACCTAATGCACCACTCATTGATTAATTATTGGGACAATAATATATAATATTATTTCTTAAATTTAGATAGAAAAATTTATGTTACTTTAATTTTTAAATTAAAAATAAAAATTATTTTTTTTACTTTATTTTTTATATTTATGATGCGTACCTGGATCCGACTTCGAACAGATTCGAATTCTTCTAGATGGTTTGAACCGGCTCCGTTCACTGAGTACGAAT
>JAOVVI020012226.1:0-12321 GCA_028571085.2 Nepenthes alata | reverse complement strand
TACAATTAAAAATAAGTGATAAGAGAATTGACAAAACTCGCTCCCAATATATCTTCCGTCACTTAAGTCAAAAATATTTTTTAACAGATAGGAAGATATGAGGGTATAAGAGAAGCGTGTGGATGCATGTTATCGAGAAATTGAGAGTTTGGTGCATTCGATGGAGGGGTAGTTCACAGGTGCGTCCACCTGATAGTTATATTAGAGATACGTTCACTTGAAGGGCGGCTTGGAAATGGAGTACTTGGTTCTTATTAGGGGAGAGATTTTGGAGAAAATGCGACCGACTAGTGAATATACCCGCGGGGAAGTAGTTGTTGACTGATGGAAAAATTAGATCTTGTGTGCTGGCGAATAAAATGCATTTTTCATTTTGTGAAAATGAATACAAATAAATAGGGGCAAGAAAGCAGCATAGAAAAATACATTTTTCTAGGCCATGAAATGGCCTTGTGTGTTATACGCTAATTAAATTAATGTATAGAGTAAAATACACTAGAAAATGAGGAGTTGTTCATTGGTTCTATGCTCCATTAGATAATACTACAATCTATTTATTTTCTTTAAAAGAATAAATTCAAAATTTAAGTAATGAACACCTAAGTTTAAAAATAAAGGCCTTTATTTGTAAAATTTGGAAAAAAATATCAATTGGTTTATAAGTAGTGTAATAGTTGAGTATTTATGAACTAATCGTATCTACTATTTTTTTTTTGTATTGATATTATCAATATACTTTATCTGATGATAAATAAAAATTAATTTGACAGATAATGATATGAAATAATCTATTAATCCATTTATAAGTATTCAAATTTTATGATAGTAGCTATTTAATTATAATATTAGCCTAACATGGTCATAAGAAATGCTTGAAGAAACAAATCAAAGATTATCTTTAAGAGGATAAAAAATATAAAAAAACTAAATTTTTAGTTTTTTTTAAAAAAAATTGTTCTTATTTTTTTACGATAATGTCCTTAAATTTTATTTTAGTATCATGTTTTTAATAAAAAAGAATAAATTAATTATATTTTGAACCTTTTGTTAACGAAAATTGAATATAAAATTTAATTTTTAAATTTTTTTACAATGATGCTTTATATAATATAATTCATGTTAGATAAATTTTAATTAAAAAATAAAATTAAATTTAATAAAATTAAATTATTGAATGTCTCTAAACTTATCACATTAAGACAGAGAACAATAAATTATCACCGACTAGGGAACCAAAGCTACGCCCGCAGCGTTCTGACTTTTTATGGGATCTCTCATCTGTCGAGCGCGTTTGCCCATTATCTTCCTCCTCGTATCATCCAAAATTAGCGCCGTCCATGTTAGAAGCCGTCGTTCATTTCTGTCGTCTAGCGAAAAAGTGATAAATAGAACTCCTCGTCAGATCTTTCATTTTTTTTTTCGATGTGGGAGTTTTCCTTTTGTAGCTTACCATTGCAACATTAGTAAAAAGACCCTTTGCTCCCTATTGACTCTGCTAAATAGCATTGGTGACTTTTTTCCTTTTTTTTTTTTTATAATTCTGTCTAGTTAACATATTATCATGGTAAAATATTGCTTTTAAATAACTCAATTAGTTAAGAATGGCTTTGTAATTGGCAATCCACTTTACTTAAGCAGGTTATGTAAGTTCTATTTGATATTCATAAGTAATAAAAAAAATTAACATTAATATAGTACACACATACATAGTTATTGATAATAATTTTTATCAATCTGAGCGGGTCCGCCCGTGACATGAAGAGGGCCATGGCCTTGAGCTATGGTTTTTGTCGTTTGGTTGAAAAAAAATAGACGGTCCATTATAGTTTAATAACAGAAAAGCTCAATTATTATTAAAATTTAGTTAATTTTATCATTTAAAATTTTCTTGTCAAATTAATATACCACAACTTTTACTTAATGTTGAAATATAATAGAATGTCATATAAAAAATGTTTTATATTTATATTGGACCAATTTAATATCTAATTATGTTTTATTTAGTAGAATCGATTTGGTTATGCATGTATATAATATATTTAACTAAAATTATTAATTAGAATAAAATTTACTACTAAAACTGTAGAAATATTTTTAACAAATTTCAAACATTGGAATGAATATACAACAACTCCTAATTGGTGTCCAAAACCAGAAGATCATAATTTTGCATGAATAATTACCATTAATACGTTATTATAACGATAAAGTTTTTACGTTTAATTTGACCAATTTAATATTAGATTATATCTAATATCCTTCCAATAAGTGCATCAACTATCCTTCCAATAAAAAAATAGAAATAAGAAAGAATGACTAAAGTTTCATCAAGAAGTTGCTAATTTAAAAAATAAAAAATAAAAAAAAATATTTTTTATATAATAAAAAATATGACGAGAATTATTTTTCTTTGTTATATAAAAAAATAAATAACAAGGATATCAACATTAAATATATAAAGTTGATTTAATTTTACAAGTATATGATAAAATTGACCAACATTAGAGACGGCAATAGAATTGACTACTAAAAATGTTAAAATATTTTTGACAAATTTTCAAAAAATCCAATACTCATTTCTTTTCAAAATGGGCATCATGCGGCTTAAACCAAAAGGCAAGGGGCATTATCGACATTTAATGGCACAGAGTCTAGTGGGCACCCACCGTTTGGCATTTTGTTCGTTTATTTGTAACTGGCGCACATGCTTTATTCGCCGAACTTCCATTAATTTATAGAGACGCTTTGCTATATAAGCTTCAACCGACGGCAACGGAGATATCCATTCGATCATTGTGATGATCGTGGAGACAGAAAAAGGGCTGAAAGAAGAAGTACAGCACAGATCGAGACAACAAGAATGGCAATGATGGTGGAAGAATCCAAGGCCTCTCAAAAGCGAGAGTTTCGACTGTCGAGAGCTCGGGATCTGAAGCCAGGTAGGAGCAATCTCTCGGAATCCATCGCCCTAGTCAATGGCGGTGGCGGCGTTGTTGCTCACAGCACAGGTGACGATGGAAAAGTAAGGCTGAAGATTGCGGTGAGGAATCAGGATCTGAAGCAGATCCTCGAGGCCATGGAAAATTCAGTTTCGTCACCGATGCCACGCTGTCGCTAGAGCAGCGGCTGTTTCTTATGCGGCGGCGGCTATCCGCCGGGAAATTTAATCATGGAAAGGTTAAATGGCGGATTTCGTGGAGGCCGGCTCTGCAGAGCATCCCCGAGGAGCGTTAGTTTTGCCCGTGAGTGTGGCTTGAATTTGACACGATTAACAAATTTATCTATAAAAAAAAATTAAAGCATACATTATTGATTAATATAATGTCATTTTATAATATCATAACTATAAAATTAATATATATTTTTATATAAATTTATTTATTTCCACTTTTCGTTCATTCACAATCCAGAAAAGTATTATTTGGATAAATTTATATCTGAGTTTATATAAAAATGTGATACTTAAGTCGGATCGATTTAAGTTCAGTTTCAGTTCTACGAGTCAAAAAGTAAGACCGTGTCAATCTAAAAAAAAAAGAAAGAAAGGGACATGTTATGTCTTGTTTATAGATTTTTTTTATTTTTTTATTTTAATTTTAAAATAAATACAAATATATATATAATATTTCAAAATATAGCATTTAGATTAAAATAATAACTGAATATCTCAGAGGAAGAATATTTACATTGAAAAGTTATTGATTATATAAAAAAAATGATATATGATATATATTTTTTAAAGCCTATTATTTGACTTGAATAAACATTTTATTTAAAAAGATTATAATTTTAGCCAAATTAATCATTTTTACTTGTGAGTGTGTTTGATCTAAAACTATAATCTGTCTTAATTTTTATCATATTTGTTTATACTACATATATATTTTTAATTAGATCTTTTTAAATTTTAAATTAACTTGACAAATAACTTAATTTTAAATATATGTGAAATAGATATAGCAAAATCTTGATGTTAATTAACTCAATAGACATTTGTGAATTAACACGTTTAAAGTCAAAATAAAAGGTGATACGTTTTGAAATTTTGAATTGTCCTACAAAGTAGGATGCCGATTGGTTTACTTTGATATTAGAATATAAATAGGTAAAATCTTTATAACTATGAACCAGAATCATACGCACCACAATAAAATAAATTATAGGTATAAGATATATGAGATTCGTTCTTTAATATATCGTTTGATGCTTAAATTAGTAATATTTCTAATGGATATAGAAAGATGCAGAGGAAGAAAAATGTATAGCATAAAAGATGGTGGGGATGGGCGTATGTTTGGAGGGTTATACTCTTTTGATATACTCATCTAATTGAGTCGCTGTTTTTTCTCTCTTCCACTGGAGGAAATGTTTTATTTACAGATACAAATACCGTTTGGTTAAACAGTACTTGAAATCGATACGTGTTTATATTGCTCCTATAAATTAGTGCTGAGAGATATTGTTAGTAATGTGCAACGCTCGTCTTTATTAAATGATGGACCCGCCTAATTTTTAGGTAAAGTATCGTTTTAGCCGCTCATTATAGTTCTTAAATGTCTAGATATTCAGACTTTACCAATTTAGTTCAAGCATTTAAACATTATTTCTTGATGGGTTTTGTTGTAATCTTTGTTAGACCGTTTGACATTTAATTCTCTTATATTCTTGAGAATTGGGCAGGCTGACTTTTGACCATACCTATCAAAATATGTGCAAAATAAACTAACACTTGTAATACATTAAGTCAAAATTTCACTGAGACAACCTATGACTATTATTACTCATATAACTATTACAGAGATAACCTGAGGAATGCTGCCATTATGGTGATGTTTTCGATTTTTTAATTTCCTTTTTATTTTTTAAAAATATTAGTTTTAGAAAATCTGAAATTATCATAGGTAATATATAAGTGAACAAAATATATTTTTTTAAAAAATTATTTAAAAATATTGTTACCATGGCATTATTAACCAATATTTATTTAATATATAAATTGTACCGGTAATAATCTTTAATTTTTTGTTAAATGTATGCATGTTTAATACGTAGTTGATATCAAAATATATTTATTTTAAATTATTTTAAATTTATCTTGAAAACAATTCATAAATTTGAATTAATTTTATAATGTATAAAATAATCTATGATAATAAATAACCCCCACTGCAGAATAGTTTGACAAATATTGCCCTTTGTAAATGTTGCCTTTTCTAGGGCTTTAAGTTACTTAAAAATAGTAAGCCCTTCCATCTCCTTCGCGCCCTCCCGCAGGGCAAGCACTCTACCTCTTCGTTTGCCTCGTCTCAGTTATCAGTCCAGCACGGAATCAAGTATTCCGACTGTTTGCTTTCTACTGTAGTGGGCTGAAACAACCCCTTTAAGAGAGGGGTCGAGACCCCGAATCCTCCTCCCATCGTTCCATGCAGCCGTTGGTTTTATCTGAAAGTTTCTAGTAAGTATACTATAACCATTTTTGTTATTTTCCTCCGATTATCAAGATTCAGTAGCCTTCTTTTCTTTATGGGTGGTATCTGGTAGTCACACTTGGAAATTGGGGTATCCGAGAAAATCTATTTTGGCACTCAATTCCTCGCTCGTCCTCTTCTATTTTCCGATTATTTTTTTTCTTCGTCTTTCCTTTCGCTTTGCTCAAGTTCGACTTGGAAAATGCAAGGAAACCCAGAAAAAGGAGGGAATATTATGCAGAATTGCTAATTTTTGTACAAGTTTTCATTGGGTACTCTCTGTTCAGACTTTGTCCTAGTTTGTGTTGCACGGAGGTTTGTGGCTTATCTACTACATTCTGCACTGTGATTTGGTCTCTCTGTATGGATGGTCTCTGTGAATTCCTCGGGCTGTGCCTCACTGCGGATTGGTGTTATTGTTTTTATTGAAATTTGCCCCATCTTTGGGGGGATCTATTTGTCGATTTGGTCCATGCTATTGAACTGGAATTTGATCTGTGCGAAAGACTGCGGGGTTCTGTTGCGGTCACCTGCCTGGGGATGTGTTTTAACCTACTCACGGAATTCAATGCTTCACCCTAATCGTGAGCTATTTGATTGATTTAAAAAAAAATAAATAAATAAGAAGACTTTGCATAGGACATCTCTTGTTTGGCAACATTTGTTTGTCTAGGTCATTAAATCCATTGTGGTTTAAAGATAACGAATGTTGAAGTTAAATTTTTTTGTTTTATTTGAGTAGGAGAGGGAGAATATTTCTTTCATTAATGTCCATGTGATTGATCGTTTTTCTTTATTCTTCTCTTGTCTTGGACAGATCATCTCTCCTATATCCAGTCTTTGAATGTAGTAGTGATTTTTATTGAAGGACTTTGTGAAGGTAGTATGATTGTGATGAATCATGCAAATAGTAGTCTTAGTTACTGCAACGATTAGGTGCCAGTGAACTCACTACTTCTGTAATGTGCTTGACAGATGCTAATTTTTGGGCAAGGAGCATTCTTTATGTCATGAATTACTCCTGCATTTTGTGTTATTCAGTATAAATTAGATTCTTCATTCATTCATATCCAACTTCTTTGTAACATTCAGTATTGTTTTCATGTTTTCAATTAGAACCTAATAATAACATTTCTGGTTGATTGCTTTTCCAGTCAGTTATATTCGTGAGTAGTGGATTATGGCTTCAAATCATAGATTACAATGAAGGAGGTGGAATCATTATGGGAAGAAGTCAGAGAGCTGAGCCTGGGAAACTCTACCCAGGTGGAAAGATTAGAGTTGCCTCCTTCTCCAGTCCAATTCCTCAGGGATTTTGTCTCTCCTAACAAGCCTTGCATCATTTCGAATGCTCTGCTTCACTGGCCTGCCTTTGCTTTGTGGTCTTGTAATGATTATCTCGGCCGAGCCCTTGCCTCCACTGAGGTCTCTGTGCATCTAACTCCAAATGGGCGTGCCGACTCCCTTGCTCCCCATCCCACCGAGCTTTCCTCTTTTTGTTTTGCATCTGCTCATGTACAGCAAATGCCCTTCACTGATGTGCTGCATCTCATTTCCAATCCTGAAAGGAACAAAGATCTTGTGGCATATGCACAGCAGCAGAATGATTGCTTCCACACAGAGTATGCAGCATTGGCTTCAGATTGTGAAGCGCACATTGATTGGGCAACAGAAGCCCTAGGTTGCTTCCCTGAAGCTGTTAACCTTTGGATCGGTAACCATCTATCTGAGACGTCTTTCCACAAAGACCATTATGAAAATCTTTATACTGTTGTTTCGGGTGAGAAACACTTCCTTCTCTTGCCTCCTACTGATGTTCATCGCTTGTACATCCGTGAATATCCTGCTGCCGAATACTCCTATTTTCAGGTCCATTTCCTTAATTCATTGATTGATCAAATTTGCTGCCTTCCTCTTTGAAATTTCGGCTTCAGGGGTGGTTGGTTTTAGTTTTGCAGGATACTGGGGAGTTCGATTTGAAGCTTGAAGATCCAATAAGATATGTACCTTGGTGCAGTGTGAATCCTTTCCCTTCTTTGAGGACTGAAGGAAAGGAAATGAATGATTTTCCCTTGTATTTCAACGGACCAAAGCCATTTGAATGTACTGTTAAGACTGGGGAGATTCTGTACCTGTAAGTTACTCCTTATTCATTGTTTGTATATATCCTTCTTAACTTGCATTCCCTCCTTTGTGAATGTATTCACATATTACAACTGGAGCCTATTCTCTTGTCCTTGAGAACTCAAACCTTTAAAAAATAGCATGAAGTATGAATTATAATACACGGTGGAATTCTGGGTCAAACTGTCACAGATTATATATATGTGTTGAATGATCAACTATTTTCAATTTATGATATGAAAAATGTGATAATTTGTCACAGTTATGACTGGGGAGAGTATATATTTTTGTATGATATTCTTCTTTAGAAATCATTAGTCGCCTTATTCATTCACTTCTTATGCAAGAATTTTGTCTTCTGTGATCGTTTTGCTGGGTATATATGGTAAACAAACTTAGTATAATATGAAGAGCAAAAATTGCACCTCTGGCAAGAAATTATTTGTTGCAATGTTTGTATTGCAGAAGAGGACAGGTTGAAGACCTGCAAGGGATTGGTCAGCATGAGAAAATTTTGTCCGTTGATCTTCACAATAATTATTTGTGGAGGTTTTGTTCTTCTGTTTTCTGATAGGTAAAATGGAACAGGGGATTTGATTAGGGGTGTTCATGGTTCGGATAACTGAACCGTAAACTATTTTTTGATCCGAACTTGTTACATTGGTTAGCCTATTTTAAACATCTTAACATTTCCATTCAAATTCCAAATTTATAAACAACCAAAATAATATTTTATTGTATAAATTATGACTTTTACTAATAATTTAGAAACAAACTGTGAATAATATAAATTTAATTCAATAAAAAACAATTATATATATTCATGTATTTATAATTATATATTTATATATATTTGCATATTGTCAGTTTGGGTATCTGCTAGTTTAAAAGCTGATAATTCGAAACAAACTGAAACCAATAAATTTTTAATATATTGACCTGAAACTGAACTGAACGGTTTAGTTATCCTATTTTTAGGTTTGGTTTTATCGGTGTCGGTTTAGTTTATCGGATTAACGGTTTGTTTGAATGCCCCTAGATTTGATGGAATTAAACAGAAGTCATTGCCTAGGCAAGTGAGGTACCAATTGATGTAGGGACGGGAAGGTAGGGAAGAGAGATAAGAAAGAGATATTAGAGGGATAGAGAGAAGAAAGAGAGATTAGAGGAGTAAAGACAAGAAAGAGAAGAAACTAAGTGGGAGAAGGGAAAAGAGGTCACAAATACCTGATCGCATTCAATGTCTCAAAATATTCATCAATGCCCTTAAACAATAGAAGTAGAGGTTCTTATATAAAGAACCCGATGCTTAAGAAAATTGAAAATAAAACCACCACCAAATAACTCCTAATTAAAAAATATAATTAAAGAGAAATAAAATTAAATCTCTACTAAATAAAAAATCAAATCAAATCTAATTAATAATCAATACTGTTATGGAAATCAAATCAAATATAATTTGGAAGACAAATCAAAGCAAATCTTCATATCGGATGTCCGCATCAATTTTCCCCCCCCCGGTGGTTGAAATTTGATCCCGTCGAGTTAAAACTCCTATAATGAACTTTTCAATCGCAAGCTGAGCAGCAGTACAAGCGGCCGTCAATGTTGATAAACACGTGGGAGTGGAACTGAAATCGAACTGAGCCACCAATGTCGCTTGCTTGAAGGAATTGGATTGGGGCCTGGAGATGTACAATTTTACGGACTCTAATAGAGTTGTAATATACTAGAGTTAAACTGGTGGTGTGTCTCGCAAGCAATCCAAGCAGTCTCGGGCTCTGTCTGGCCAATCCATTTGATAAGGAAACGATGAATTGCTTCATCACTGGGAGACATAAGTTGCTCATCTAAAATAGTATTAATTTTATCATTATATGCCGGGAGGGTGGAGAGGTGTGTAGAAATAGGTGTTGGGTCCCAATATAAGGGCCCATAAAACACGGCACAAAGAAAGGGCCCAAGTGGAAAGCCCAGAGACGTGTCCACGGACCAAGAGGACTGAATGACTCAAGAGGCTCAAAAGTCCCAGCTAGCTTCTTACACTCGGCTGGCTTGACAAGCCCGAGAACGTGGGCTAATGTCCCAAAAGGACAAAGTAACGGCAGAGGTCCAAGAGGTCCCTTTAACCAGCAGGGGCTCAAAGACACCGCAAGGAGCTGACGATGTTAGGGACGCCCGAGAAGCGTCAGAGGTTCCATCAGGTTCTAGAATAGTCTGAGAAGTCAAGAAAAGATCCGAGAACCCTTCACAAGGAACCAAAGATCCTTCAAGTCCTTCAAAAGGCGGTTACCGCCTGAGAGCTACCTCCCTCGAACGGGTCCGCGAAGTCATAAAGGGACGAGGCACGCCACACAAGGACGAGGACCATCTCATAAATGGCCGAAGTTCCAACTAAGCAACTTCGCTGATTTCTAAGGAACCTGCAGCCACTGCGAGACGCCACCTCCACAGAGCACGCCTAGTCAAATCAAGACTGACATCTAGAGTCTACACACCTGACACGCTTAGGCCCTGCCAGTGGCGTGTCTCCCTGCACACTCTATCATTCCTGACATGAACAATAGGGCAGGTGGACGGCCTCTCACGCGCCTGGCGTGACCAACAGGACAGGTGGACAGCCTCTCGGCCACACGCCAGCTGCCACGTATCCTCTTCCCAATGGCATAATTTCTCCTATAAATATTTAGCAGAGGCTCTTGCCTCAGGACTTTTTCGGACCCTTTTGGGACATTTTTCCTCTCTTTCGAACAAGAAGGAACGAAGGCGACAAAGCTTCCCAACGAGAGAACTTTCAAAAGAGAGAAACACAAGAGAAAAAGGGAAGATACTCCCAACACTTGTACTTTGTAAGACTTCCATACATAGTGAAGTATTTCAACAGGCCCAGAACCTCGTAGTTTTTCCTCCTCATTCAAGAGGAGGCTTTTCACGTAAAATTTTTGTCTCAATCTCTCCTCCTCAGCACCCTACACTCCTCGAAACACTTGTGTTGCACGGACCCCCGGATCCGGAACGCAACAGGTGGATATGTAATATGTGATGCGTCGGGGGGCACGTCAAACGGATCAACCGAGGGGTTAAAATTGAGAAAATTGTCAACATAGAAAGTAGTATAAAAAAGAGATAAAATATCAATAACATATACTGTTGACTCGATATGTTGTAAAATCTTAAATGGACTAGCACTACAAATATGCAATGTAGAAACGGGCCCATATAGATGCCGCTTTGGTCTGATCCAAACCATAACAGAACCTTCCATATAAAATGCAACATGTATTTTATACACATCAGTGTGAAATTGACATGAGGCATGAATTGTTTCCAAATATGTATTGATTTCGATGTGTAAGTCATGGAGATGTGGTGCAAATATTTTGGCCGTCATGGATGTATGGATATGTGGAAACATCGGGATAAGGACTAATGGTTTTGGAAAGGCTCCGAGAACAATATCAGCAAATACAATAGGCTCGATGATGGCTACATGATCACATACTATGAGACTAATGATATGCAATTCTTTTGTTTTTGCCCTTTTTTCATTAAGAATCATCGGTTTTGGGGATAAATGATGGATGTGAATTTACTTGCCTTTGTGAATAAAAGAATAGGAATTAGAATGATCTTTGATTGCGACATCCAAACCGTATAACTAAGGGCGTTCGAGAATAATATAACCCACATCTATTGGTATAACGTCACACTAAATGTGATCTTGATACTCTAAAAATTGAATTAGTATAAGATAACATTCTCTAACGGATGTAGAATATTTATCAATTCAAGAGACACTGTATGGACTAAAGTGTGGGACCACTTTTAACCCTAAACGAGAGATAGTGTTAGCGGAGATTGCATTGATACAATTACCGCTATCCACGATAATCTTGCAAGCCTTCTCATTCACCTTGATATAAATGTGAAAGATAGCATGACAACGTTAATTATCGACCTCTTTAATTGTGTCATAGGTACAGCGACCATGCCAGAAAATGTGTATCAAGGAAGGAAGAACGGGCGTCTAGATAGGAGAAAGTAGGCCGAATACAGAACACAAATGTGTCAATGTCATCATCATTCAAGTCATCAAACTTCTCTAATTTAGGTTCATAGACTTGTTCTTCGAGAGGTTCATCATTTATTTTATTTTATCCGTCAATTAATAAGGCTTTGTTTGAACATCCGAAAAAAATGTGTTCAAAACCTTAATCCTTGAAGCACTGTAATTGAGAATTTTTCTCGGGTTTTCAACACCCTTTCCTTGGGCCTCCTTTGCAGGGGGATTGTGGACAAAGGGGGTCCTAAGACATATTTGGAATTTGTGGTGGGAGTGTGCAATGTGGGTTGACGATACGATGTCCTGATAACTAATTCAAAGTCTCGGACTAAATTGTACGCATGGCCCAAAGTCGTAACTCCGCTGAGGATGAGTTCTCTCCTAAGATCCTAGTGTAATCCTTGTCGGAACCTATTCAACGTCATAGTTTCGTCCTCAATGATGTGGCATCTTGATGCGGACATCCAAGACATATATTCACTTTTATTTGCCTTCCAAATATGAAGACTCGTTTTTATTTGCCTTCCAAATTAGTTGTGATTTTATTTTCATTTATTTGATTTTATTTGATTTCCTTTTTCACTTTTTTAATTATTTGATTATGATTTTGTTTCCAATTTTCTTTCACATCGGATTCTCTATATAAGAATCCCTAGGACAATTGAT
>JAOVVI020012223.1:0-12322 GCA_028571085.2 Nepenthes alata | reverse complement strand
GAGATGTGAGAAAAGAGAAAAACGAAAGAGAGAACACAAGGAGTAGCCATTTTTACTATTGTATTTTGCTCTTTTTTCTGTTCTCAACTTTCCAAGAACTTGTATAGCCAAATGGTTTATTTGTAACCAATATATATAGTGAAATTATTTATAGACTAAATATTTCGTAATTTTTTCTTCTTATTCAGAAGATAATTTTTTACATAAAATTATATGTGTTCTACTCTCTCTCATTACTTTGATGGGTGTGATTGTGTGTCAGTCATCATTGTCCTCTTGATTTTATCGGACCGACCGGTAATACTCTTCCCCAGCAGTCCCTTCTCTCATAAAGCAAATTATTTGTGTACTCATCAAATTAAGCAACCATTGTAATCACATATGCAAGACCACTTTGGAATTGTGGCTACACAAACCTGAATTACTAGACCCAGCCCAAATCAACTACATAAAAAATCTCAAACTATAAATATTCACAATAAATTTATTATAAATAAAATATCTATCATAAAATCAACTCATAGAAATCAAAGGTAATATAAATATACATAATAACAATAAAAGTCAAGGGAATGCGCTCCCGATAAAAATGTCCAACATTTAAATAAGTAGACAATAGTCTCACCATTTTTCAACATAAATGCTAGTAGACTGTCACTCTGGAGTCGTCTCTATCTGAAAGTCTCCATAACAAATGCATGATCTCCCATGACTCACTAGCAACCTCCTCTACTTAATAGCCAATAAAATTTCTCAGATAACAATATTAAATATGTAATAGTAATAATAATACACAGTCAACCATCAATTTTTTGAGAAATAATGACAATTCAAGAGATATAAGGACTACTATCAATGGTTTCCATAAAATCGAACATCATAAATATAACCAGGGTTCGACCTAATCTAAATATCAATAAGGATATAAATTTTATCGAATATATCTCAACAAATGTCAAAATTATGTGAAATGTTACAACAATCTCTTCAGATATTATTTTATTATTATAAATCAACTATTTTACGCCCATCATCAATAGTTGGGTAACATCCATGAGATAATCAATACTCATAATTTTAACAAGATGTCAACTTTATAATCTCATGATATCTTATCATTCGTGATATGTAAGTGTTGAATTCTACTATCTTATAATATTTTTGTTACCCTATCAGGGCACATTCAAAATATGCTAGCTCATATTCATATGGTCCAATTGAGAGCCACACTCAAGTAAGTATTGAATACTCTATCATAAATCCACACATCAAACACAACACCGTTTGGTATGATATCCTATGATATTTCAACACATGTTGTTCGGAGGATTGTCATGCAATAAGCTATTTCAAGACGGATGAACATATCAAAGTATGCTTTGGTTGAAATAGATAATATCTATCAGAATATAATATTACTTCAAAACATAAGTTATAATTGAGATTTTTATTATCTTTTATCTCAAACTATTAATGTAGAAAAGTTTTAACAAATTAAATTCTAGAACAATTATTTTCAATAATAATCATATCATTTATATAAGTTAAAATAAAAATTATGTCAAATGATATTGTACATGTAAAAAGAACCAAATCATGAGTACTAGATATAAATCTATGTTTTACAATGGATAAACTAAACTTAACAAATCAAGTTCTTAGAGCTTGTTTAAGGCCATATAGTGCTCAACGAAAGTGGCAAATTTTGTTTAGAGGATAGTCATACTCGAGCGGGGGTTGCACATAAACTTCCTCAACTAAGTTACTGTGGAAAAAAACATTCTTGTCATTAATTCAGAAAAGTTTCCATTGATGAATGGTGGCGATAGTAATCAAGGAGCAGACAAATGTGAGATAAGCCATAGGTGCAAAATCTCCTCATTGTCTATCCTAAACTCCTAAGCAAAACCACGGGCAATAAGACGAGTTATATAACGTTTCATTGAGTCATCATATTTAGTTTTGATCTTGTATATCCACTTGCTTTCAATCACTGATTTTTTTTGGAGACAGGTCAATCAAATCCCAGATTTAGTATTTTTTAAGGGTGAGAATTTCATTGTTCATTATCTATTGTCAAGAAGGATAAGATTTGGCTTCTCTATAAATAGTAAGTTTATGTAATATAGCAAGTGTCATAAAACAATAAAAGACATGTAAGTAAAAAGGGAGTTCGCATACCTAAATGGAACAATGAAAAGAAAAATCAGTTGAGGGATGAGTCAATGAACCCATAGATGGTTAAACTGCATCCTAGACAAGAGTAGGAAGATCGTCTATAGGAGTTGGGTTAGAGATATTAAATATTGAGGTAGTTAGAATAGGATTAGAAAATAGATTTAGCAATTAATTAGTAAAAACATTTTGAGTATGTCGCGGGCATGAGAGAGAGGGAATAAACTAGTAAACATTTTGTAATCCTAAAAGATAACATGATAGGATATACAAAGTGGGTGGGAGATAAGACTATAACATCAACATCCCTTTGTATTCAATAGCATACTTATTAATGCAATATAAAAAGCTCAGGGTTCTAATTTTTTTTATTCGTCAGATTAAAAAAATCAAAGTAAGCACATCTAAATATATGAGAAAGATTAGAGTGAAATGGTATACCAAAGAGATACTAATATGGGATATAATTCTAAATAGTAGTTGAGGTTGATAGACAATTGATGAAATAAGTTACAGTAAGAACAGTGCCTTCTCAAAATTCTTTTGGTAGAAAAGTTGACATAAAAAGAGGTTGGACATTACTAAGAATATGATTAAACTTTCATTCAATATGACCATGTTATTATGATGTGTTTGGGTAAGATTTTTAATATATGGTGTCATGTGATTGGATGGCATCTAGAAGAGATAATTCATAATATTCCTTAATATTATCCGATCTAAAGATTTTGATTTATTTTAACAACCGAGTATATCACATATTGAAAAATTCTTGATATATTCTTGGCAATTCATATTGACAATATAAAAAATATATCCAAGCGTAATAAAAAAAGTTATCAATAAAATTAGCAAACTATCTTGATTTCCCCTTAATAGGTATTGGTATAGGACCCCAAATGTTTGAATTAATAAGATTAAAAAGAGTATGAAAAATAGATTTACTATAATTAAAAGGTAAAGATTTGTATTTACCAAGTTGGCAAGTTATACAATCAAAAGATTTATCTCTAGGTGTTTCTAAGTGACCCATATATGCTAATAATTGGACTTCATAATTTTTCATATGACCAAGATTAGAATACCACAAAAGATTAGATTTGATTAGTCCGAAGTACAAAGTAATGGTTCTAAAAAGATAAGATAGAAGACATAGTATATTAAGATCAAACAAAGATCCAACCTTATGGCTTGTCTCAACCATTAGTCCTATCCATGGATCCTATATATTACAATTATTAGAAGAAATGTGATATTTTAAATTAAAATTATATAATTATCTTATAAAAAAGTAACATTGTATGATGAAAGTCAATAATTAAAAGATTTATCTTTAAGAGTTTTTAAGTGACCCATATATACTAATAATTGGACTTTAAAATTTGTCGTATAACCGAGATAAGAATGCCATAGAAGACTAGATTTGATTAGTTCAAAGTACAGAGTAATGGTTCCGAAAAGATGGTATAGAATACAAAGTGTATTAAAATCAAAAGATCATGTATATTACAATTATGAAAAAAAAAAGTGACATTTAAATTGAAATTATATAATTATCCTACATATATTAGTAAATAATATGATAAATGTACAAAATAAACATTTATAATGGAGATTAAAGGTATAGAAATAGATCAAATATAACTGACTTAAATATAATATCCATTGATTGTACAGATTTTTGGTACATTAAAGGTTTTAACTTGATTAATAAATTGAATTTGATTAAAAGTTATGTGATTACAATATAAATAATTAATAATCCAATAGGGTTACCTAAAATGGCAAATAATGTGAGTGTATAAATAAAACCTACACGAGATAGAATTTGGTCAACGATTGCTTCAACATCCTCAATTGATAGAGTAAAAGATGGAATAATATAATTTGATTTTATTAATTCAGTTTCAATGAAAGTCGCTGTTCGAATTGAAGAGAAATTTTGATTTGATATAAGCGCTTTTTCTTGGAACGATTTTATTTTGAATGACCTTTTATATGTCAATATTGACATATATTTGTAAAATATGATCATTAATTATATGATATAAAATTTTGGTGTAAAATCTAAAACCTGGAAGTTTGTGAGGGAAATGTAAAAGTTGTCTCCATATATTGGAGCCTTTTGGTTTTAAAGTGTATTTCTTCATAAATAAGCTTAACAATCACATTGTCAAGTGAATGGTGAGGATGTTTGTGCATAAGTGAGGCATTGATAGATTCCACATTCATCACAAAGAGACAGAAAATTAAGTGAGACGAAGTTCATTCCAATAATTTATAAATTTTTTATGTTCTATGTAAAACTTTTATTACTATTCAGTTGATATCAGCTAATCTTATAAATAGCACATTTAGGGGGTAAAAATCACTTTTGATTGACCTAATTCTTGAGTTTTATTATATAGGTCATGCATGATTTGATATTGATGAATGAAACCCATAGAAGAATAGCGTTGTTGTAGAAAGTTTCATATATTTTTCATAATTTTAAATCGACCAAATAGCATTTAATAGATTGAATAAATATATTAGTGAACCATGTAACAATATTATAGTTAATACTATTCTAATCTTCAACAAAATTAATAAAAATTGAGTTCGTTTCAAAAATTTTCCATCATAGTGGCTTGCGTTCTCCCATCACAAATCTCCATGATTTTTGTCATTTGGGAAATGTGCATATCGATTATCGAAAGAGCCCAATGAATATAATTCAGGCTATTGAGAATAATTTGTACGAGTTAAAACACATCATTTTGTAGTAGGGCCCTTTGCAAAGTGATATCAAATGGGCTAATATCATATGAGGCGAATGGGTCGTGAGCATTGCAACCGAGTTGGCCCTCAGCCAGTGTCTATCACATCGGCTGATTTCAACTAAGAAGAGTGGGTCGTGAACGGTGCAATCAATTTGGGCCTCAGCAGGTGTCTACCATATTTAGGCCTTAGCCTAGCTCAGATTGGCTTATAAAATGCAGCATTTTAAGGATTATGTAATCGAAGTGTCATATTTTGAATTAAGGCCAGGGGCACAGCTATTGATTAGTCGAATGATGCATTTTGATTGTAAGAAGTAGCAAAATGCAGTGTTTTAAAGCTGTCGTATTTGTTAATGATTTTGCAGTGATGATGAGTGTTGCAGCAATAACTACGATTAATAAGATTGGTCATTTTATAACAACCGTGTTAAGTCGAGAGGTGGAGCCAATGTGAACGCTTGTACTAGCTGTTGGGAATCACTCCCGCGTGGAAGTCTTTGTGACCAAGGAATTTAGACGAAGCACGTATGTGTTACTTTAAGTAGAAGAAATTTCGGTCAACATAGTTGACCGGAACCTCCTGGACGGTCAACCTTTATCGGCCAATATGTTGACAAGTAAAAGTTATGAGACGATTGACTCTGCTGAAGAATGTGGACAGACTAATTTGACCAGTCAACGGTGTGATTGACCGACCAAAAATGAGATGATGGTCAATAGGGTTGACCGACTGAATATGAAAGGTAAGAATGACTGTCATATCCCAAAAAGGTTTACAGTTAACCTACCTGATTGGGTAGGTGGCGGACATCATTCTTGGGATTCCAAATGCTAATCGATTTGCAGGAGCAGACATGCACTGCTCGCTGCAGGACAGAACGTGTGCATGCACGCATGCAAACCATGAAAGTTGAGCACCAACCACCAAGCTGGGCTATGGTAAGAGACGTGTGTATATATATGTGTGTATATGCACACTCAATATGTGCGTAGTGAGAAAAATAGAAGAGAGAAAGTGAAAAGAAAAAAAGCAGTGAGTGAAAATAAAGTATTAAAGTTTTGTTTACCTTTGCTCTGTTCTTATTTTTGCCTCCTATAGTTTGTGTAATAAATTCTCATACCTAGGGATTTTTTATGGACTTAGTGTCCCGTGATTTTTTCCTTATTTCGGAAGGATTTTCCACGTAAAGCATTTGGAGTTCATTTCTCTTCATTTACTTCTACTTCACAGTGTGTGTGCTTTTATTAGTCGATCATCTATTCCGACCAACAGGCGATTGTTCCTGTATCCTTGTCAGTAGGCTGCCCATTGCCGCCAACAAAGTGGTATCAGAGAAAGGTTGTAAATTCCATCTAAATGGAGCATCATCATCAAATAACTTGTCATTCAACGTAGAATAGTTTAATGGGTAGGGTAACTTCATCCTCTGACAAGAGAGGGTGAAGAACATTCTGACTAGAGAATGAACAATAAAAATACCGAAGAAGAAGGAAGATAAGCCGGAAAACCTATCAGTGGAGGACTGGCAAGATAAACAAGAACTTACCAACTGTACTATTAAGTTATGCCTAACGGATAATACGCTCCAGGAGGTCCTCAGCCTGACTGATCTGGCGGAGGTGTGGAAGAAGTTAGAGAGCCAATATAAGTCCAAATCCTTGACAACCAAGCTATATATAAAGAAACAGTTTTTTGGTCTGCGGTTGTCAGAATGTAGCAGCTTTGAAAAATATTTGGACGAATTTAATCGGATCGTAACACAGATATCCGTCTTTGATGAGGTAATCAAGGAGGAGGATAAGGCATTGGTGCTACTGGCCTCTCTGCCAACTTCTTACGATCACATCATCACCACTTTGCTGTTTGAAAAAGATATGTTGATGTTGGATGTGGTAATTGCTTCCTTGCTCATAAATGAGTCAAGGCGATCACAAGGGGCCTCAACGTCTTCACATAGTGAAGTACTTGTAATCGAATCTAAGAGAAAAAGCAGAGGTCGCAGTTTAAAACCCAGAGAGAAAGGCCGTAGCAAGTCACGATTAAGGTATCAAAACCATGAGTGCCATCATTATGGTAAAAATGGCCACATTAAGAAGTAATGCTTCAAGTGAAAGCGTGAGAACGCGAAAAAGGATAAATGAGAAAAAGGGCGATGTGAGGACAAGTCCTCATCTCAGTGGTCACAGAAAGAGATCTCCTGTTGACATGTGAAGAAAACGTGGCAAACCTGATGGACGAGGAGTCCGACTGGGTGATTGATTCTGGTGCCACCTTGCATGGCACGTCTAGAAGGGGATTATTCACATCCTACACTCCAGGGGACTTTAGAGTGATAAGGATGGGTAACGAAGGAACATCTCAAATTATTGGTAACGGTGACGTTGTACTAGTTACTAATAATGGGACGAAACTGTTGTCAAATAATGTTCGACATGTCCCTGACATCAGGCTTAATATCATATCAGCTGGTCGGCTGGATGATGAAGATTATTGTAACACCTTCTATGAATGTGAGTGAAAAGTTACCAAAGGATCTCTGGTAGTGGCAAGAGGGAAAAGGTACTCCGGCCTGTACATTATGAAGGCGTCCGCAACGGCTAGAGACGTAAACGCTGCAATCAGCAAGGAGACCGAGGATTTGTGGCACGGGAGGTTGAGCTAGATGAGCGAACGGGGACTGCATCATCTGGCCAGGAAGGGCCTCATCATCGGAGTAAACGAGGACGGACTAAGGACGTGTCCTCATTGCTTGGCCGACAAAAAAAGAAGAGTCTCATTTCATGGAGACTTGTCCGCTCCAAAAGTAGAACTACTTGATCTCGTTCACACAGATGTGTGTAGACCATTCAAAGAGAAGTCATTTGGTAAAGCTCAATATTTTATTTTTTTCATTGACGATTGTTCTAGAAAGCTATGGGTTTACCCATTGAGAACCAAGGACCAGGTCCTCGGTATATTTGAGCAATTTCATGCTCTTATTGGGCGACAGATGGGGAAGAAAATGAAGGTCGTCCGAAGCGATAACGACGATGAATACATAGGGCCTTTTGAAGCCTATTGCCAGTCACATTGTATTAGGCATCAGAAAACACCTCCAAAAATGCCACAGTTGAACGGAGTGGCTGAGCGGATGAACCGCACACTTCTAGAAAGAGTACGGTGTATGCATTCCAAGACTGAGCTTCCTGGACACTTCTAGGCCAAAGCATTGAAGACGGTGGGCTACATCATAAAAAGGTCACCTAGTAAACCCTTGAAGGGTGAAGTGCCGGAGAAGATATGGTCGAACAAGGAGTAATCTTATGATCATCTACGGGTGTTTGGATATAAAGCATTCGTTCATATCCCAAGAGATGAAATGATAAAATTGGAGCCAAAGATGATACAATGCGCCTTTTTGGGCTACGGGAAAGACAAGCTGGGTTACAGATTTTATAATCCAATTGGGAGAAGACTTGTCCGATCAATGGACATAACCTTTGTTGAAGATAAAACGATCAAGGGTATTAGCAGGAAGGCCAAGTGTGATATTGAGCAAACGGACAAAGTAAGTGTCGAAGTTATCCGTTTGGTATCCCTAAAAGACGAGGACAATGATTATGAGGTCCCTGAGGATAATAGAAGGGTGATCATGTCACCTAATGAAGACTAGGACGAAATCATCCATTCACTGGTCGAGAATGTGCCTGTCAGACGATCCTCACGAAACAGACGGTCGTTCATCCGTCTGTCACCTAGTGAATATGTTATACTTACTGATACCGGAGAGCCTAAAAGTTATAAAGAGGCTATAGAGGATGAGAGTAAAGAAAAATGGTTGAAAGCCATGAATGATGAAAAGAGTTCTCTTCATGAGAATCATACCTTTGATTTAGTCAAGCTTCCTAAGGGAAAGAAGGCCCTAAAGAACAAATGAATCTTCCGGTTAAAAACGGATAAAAATACCATGAAGCTAAAGTATAAGGCACAGTTAGTAGTGAAAGGTTTTAGTCAACGGAAAGGAATCGACTTCGATAAGATTTTTACTCTCGTGGTAAAAATATCCTCCATACGGGTTGTATTGGGCTTGGCAGCCGCCCGAAATCTGAAAGTGGAGCAAATGGATGTCCGGACAGCCTTTCTTCATGGTGAACTGGAGAAAGAAATCTATATGGAACAGTCAGAAATGTTCAAATTTAAAGGGAATGAGTAACTAGTCTGTCGTCTAAGGAAGAGTATATATGGGTTGAAACAGACTCCGAAACAGTGGTATAAGAAGTTCAAATCAGCTATGACTAGTCAAAGATACCAGCGAACTACTTGTGATCACTATGTTTTCACACTGAGGTTTTCAGAGGACGATTTTGTTATCGTTCTCCTTTACGTAGACGACATGTTGATTATTGGACAAAACAATACTCAGTTAAAAAAGTTTAAGGAGCAATTTGGGCAATCCTTTGCTATGGAAGACCTCGGACCAGCAAACTGGATTCTTTGTGTTATAATCATTCACGATCGAGAGGCAGGGAGACTATGGTTGTCTCAAGAAAACTACTTTGAAAAGATGCTCCAACAATTCAACATGGATAAGTCTAAACCTGTCAACACTCCATTTGTAAATCATCACAAGTTGAGTAGTCGCCAGTATCCATCTTTGGACGAAGAGAAAGGGTACGTGAGAGGCGTTCCCTACTCCTTAGTCATAAGAAGCTTCATGTATGCCTTGGTATGCACCAGGCCGGACATAGCACATGCTATTGGCACTGTCAGCCAGTTTCTGTCCAATCTAGGGAAGGAGTATTGGTCCACGGTAAAGTAGATTATGAGATAAATTCGAAAAACTTTCAAGTGGTGCTTATATCTTGGAAGTGACAAGCCTCAGTTAGTGGGCTACTCGGATACTGATATGGCCGAAGACATTGACAGTCGTAAGTCCACTTCAGAATACTTAGTAAAATTTACAAGAGGAGCAGTTTTATGACAGTCCAAGTTAAAAAATATGTCGCTCTTTCTACTACTGAAGCTGAGTATATTGCCGTGATAGAAGCTTGCAAGGAGATGTTGTGAATGAAGAAGTTCGTTCAAGAACTGAGCCTTGAACAGGAAAAGTATGTGGCATTCTGTGACATCCAGAGTGTCATTCATCTCTGTAAAAACTCCTCACTCCATTCCAAATCAAAGCATATTGATGTGCATATCATTGGGTGAGAGTTGTATTAGAAGTCAGTCTACTGTCACTGGAAAAGATTGACAATGAAGAAAACAGGACAGACATAATGACAAAGATTCTACCAAAAAGAAAGAATGAAATATGCTGTAGACTGGCCGGGCTGATGAATTTAACTTCCTCACGATTGTGAGGGAAATTTTGTTGGGAGTCACTCCCGTGTGGAAGTCCTTGTGACCAAGGGACTTGAACGGAGCATGTGTGTGTTACTTTAAGTAGAATGAATTCCGGTCAACTATGCTGATCGGAACCTTCGGGACGGTCAACCTCTACCAGTCAATATGTTGACAAGTAAAAGTTGTGAGACTACTAACTCTACTGAAGAATCTGGACGGACTACTTCGACCGGTCAACAGTATAATTGACCGGCCAAAAATGAGATGATGGTCAACAGGGTTGACCGACTGAATATGGAAGATAAGAATGAATGTCACATCCTAAAAAGGTGTACAGTTGACCTACCTGATTGGGTAGGTGGTATATAACGTCCCCGGGCAACCCGCTTGTAGATATTGTCCGCTTTGGGTCGGGAAACTTCACGGCGTCCCAAGCCAAACCAACCCGCACGGTTTTATTCCTGGCAGGCCCACGGCTCCCAAAACGCGTATACAAAGAAAAGGTCTCCACGGCTTATAAAGCGCACTTCGTTTACCTCCTCATCCGATGTGGGACACCACAATCTACCGCCTTAGGGAGCCCAGCGTCCGCGCTGGCACACCAAACCGGGCCCCGTCTCTGATACCATTTGTAACGTCCCCAGGCAACCCGCCTGTAGATATTGTTCACTTTGGGCCGGGAAACTTCACGGCGTCCCAAGCCAAACCAGCCCGCACGGTTTTGTTCCTAGCAAGCCCACGGCCCTCAAAACGGGTCTACAAGGAAAAGGCATCCACGGCTTATAAAGCACGATTCGTTCACCTCCCCATCCGATGTGGGACACCACATGGTAGACATCATTCTTGAGACTCCAAACGCTGAGCGGTTTGCATGAGCAGGCATGCGCTGCTCGTTACAGGACAAAGCGTGCACATGCACACATGTAGACTTTGGAAGTTGAGCACCAACCACAAAGCTAGGCTATGGTGAGAGACGTGTGTATATGTGTGTGTGTATATGCACACTCAATATGTGCGTAGTGAGAAAAATAGAGGAGAGAAAGTAAAAAGAAAGAAAGCAGCGAGTGAAAACAAAGTGTTGAAGTTTTGTTTACCTTTACTCTGTTCTTATTTTCGCCTCCTGTAGTTTGCGTAACAAATTCTTATACCTAGTGATTTTTTATGGGCTTAATGTATCGTAATTTTTTCCTTATTTCGGAAGGATTTTTCACGTAAAATATTTGGAGTTCATTTCTCTTCATTTACTTCTACTTCACAGTGTGTGTGCTTTTATTAGTCGATCACCCATTCCGGCCAATAGGCGATTGTTCCTACATCCTTATAGTAGGCCGCCCATTGCCGCCAACACTAGCTAGAGTCGATGCTCACAGAAAACCAAAAGAGAATGATAAATATAATTTTAGGATATGGTGCTAAGAGAAGGACGCGAATGAGACCCGATGAACACAAATATGACGTCGACAACCACCAATGATAATATAGAAGAGGATGCCTTACTATGACAGGTTAAATCTAAACGGATTTGATCAACCCATTGTTGAACACAAATTTGATTGGTCATCAGTGAGAGCCGTCGGAGAGAGACAACGAAGAGAGATGCCAACTTGAATATGTCACAATGCCCCGACACCATATTAGAAATGATGAGTATTCAAAGGACAATAACAAATATCAATAAGAGGAATAGTGGCTTTTCTCCTTATTCATTTTACAGTGGTAAGCTACTCGTATAAAATAACTGATACAAAATTCATAAAAAAAAATAATTATTATAGAGAATATTTACATAACATTCTAATTTATAATACTATATATTTGAAAACATGATGTTACATAATATTATGATATTTATTTTTACTATACTTGGCTATGGGATACAAGCGGTAGCAAATATCTGCAAAATCCCAATCTACTGTGCAGCTTCTTTTTCCATTCTAGTTAATTATTTATTCAAGAAGTTCAACAGACTTACTGGAAGATGATACCATCAAAGATTATCATCCAGAAGAAAAGGTTTAATGAGAAATTTACCACAATGCGGTGCAAAAATTTCTTGAATTCG
>JAOVVI020012222.1:0-12322 GCA_028571085.2 Nepenthes alata | reverse complement strand
CAGCACTGGCACAGGGCAGCAAAACACCACTCGATAGAAAATCGGCACAATCGCAGCATAGACGTGGGCCGGACTGTGAACAATGACCAGAGAGGAGAGGGCAGCGCCACCACCATGCCGCAGGATAGCCCACCAATGGTGAACAAGGAATAGTGACCATGGAGACCGAGTCTCAAATCCCAGCACACCAAGACTGGAACCTGTGACCCATTGTCACAACAGTGCAAACCAACAAGAAACAAGGCCTTTGGTCAAACCAAAGGCGGCGCCATGAATGGGAAACAAGTGGTCAGAATGGCCAAGAGGATAATGAGAATGACAACTGGCAAACAATGTGTTCACCGGCAACCGTCATAAATAGCGATAAGAAGCGCAAAAACCATGGAGGGAAGAGAAATTACTTGAAGTGCGGCTAAAATCTGCAAGAGAGGAGGTCGATTTGCGTTTGGCTTTTTTTTTTTAATATGGCTTGTGTTTTTTTTCAAGGCAATTTACGTCATTCCATGGGAGGGGAACAAATACCGATGGAGATGACTCGAGTTTCAACAATCTCATGAATAAAATGATGCCAAATATTAATATGTTTGGTTTGAGAGCGCTGAATAGGATTTTTGAAAATATTAATGGTACTAATATTGTCACAATAAATAGTCATAGTATCCTGAATGATATCATATTCAAGAAGCATTTGTTTCACCTAGAGGAGTTGCATGCAACAGTTGCCCATGACAATGTATTCGGATTTCACAGTAAAGAATGACATGAAATTTTATTTCTTACTCATCAAAGCTACCAGGTTGGAACCAATATAGAAACATCCACCCGATATGCATTTTTTATCATCAACATTGCTAGCCCAATCGGCATTCGAATATCCGACCAATGAAAGATTGGAATCTTTAGAGAAGAGAATTTCATAATCGGAAGTCCCATTGACATAGCGAATGATATGCTTAACGGCATTTAAATGAGATTCTTTTGGATCGAATTGATATCGAGCGCAGACGCAGACACTAAATATAATGTCAGGCTCGCTAGCAGTTAAGTACAAGAGACTGCTTATCATACTTCTATAAAGAGTTAAATCGATACTCTTTCCTGTAGGATCACGATCCCGTTTTGATGAAGTACTCATAGGTGACCGAGTATGTTTATAGTTATCAGACTGAAATATTTTCCCAGGTCCATGGTATACTTGGCTTGGGAGATGAAATTACCTTGAGAGAGTTGCCTTATTTGCAAGCCAAGAAAGTACGTAAGTTTTACTATATTTATTTCAAATTTTGATGTCATACAGTTAGCAAATGAACGAGTATAGGAGTCAATGGTAACATCAAAGATAATGTCATCATCATAAACTTGGCCAACCAGCATGTATTTTTTGATTATTTTTACAAATAAGATTTTATCAATACTATCTCGAACAAACCCATGTTCACTAAGGTACGATGTGAGATGCTCGTACCAAACTCTAAAAGCTTGTTTAAAACCGTATAATACCTTTTTGAGTTTATACACATGGTCCAAAAATTTGGGATTCACAAATCCCTTTAGTTGCTCAACATGGACTTCCTCTTGAACATTCAGGAAGGTACTTTTAACATGCATTTGATAGAGTTTAAATCACATGATACAAGCAATAGATAGTAAGATACATATAAATTTAATATGAGTCACAGGAGAAAAAGTCTTATCGTAATCGATGCCCTCTACTTGTGTATATCCTTGAGCAATAATGTGAGCTTTATTGCGGGTAATATTACTATTTTTATCAGTTTTATTGTCAAAAATCTATTTGGTCCCAATAACATTTGTATGTTTGGGTCGAGGAACCAAGGATTATACGTCATTCCTCACAAATTGATTTAATTTATTATACATGGCATTTGTCCAGCATTCATCGGTCAAAACCTCTTTTACCTTTTTGGGTTCTATGTGAAATACATAACAGGTATAGGCGAGTAGGTTTAGAATATGGTAGCGCAGCCTGATAGATTCACTCAAGTCACTTAACATAAGGTCATTTGAGTAATTTAATTTTATTTTGATAGAAGGTTTCTTAATAAGAATGACATTTGGAGTCTCTTGCAGAATATGAGGAAATGTTGAATCAAATGGAGACTCAGCTTGATCATTATCTTTATCAGGGACATCACAGGTTTCAGGATGCTCATTACGAACATTATTCACAACAATATTAATGGATTCTATAACAGTTTGAGTGTAAAAATTGTAAACCCAATAGGCTCTACTGGTTAGGGAATATCCTAAGAACATTAATTTATTATTTTTGGAGTCAAACTTGCATAAATTTTTCTATAACGTAAATTAAAGTATTGACTACCGAATATATGAAAATATTTAACGTTGGGTTTCTTGTCTCTCCAAAGTTCAATGGCGTTTTTTCTGTCCTGGGTTTTAAGTAGACCCGGTTGATTATATGACAAGTTGTGCTCACTGTTTTGTTCCAAAAGTGTATGGGAACATTTTTACATTACATCATAATTCTAGTCATTTTTTAATAACCTTTTTCGTTCCACAATTTTATTTTATTGAGGGGAGATAAGGGATGAGAATTCATGATGAATTTTTTCTTCATTATAAAAATTTTTAAAAATAGAATTTTTGAATTACTTTCCGTGGACACTAAGATTCTCACGATAGAGTTCCTTTTTCATTTGTGAGTTTTCTACACAAAATTTTTATATGATCAAAAGTATCAGACTTTTTTCGGATAATATTTACCCAATAATATCTAGAGAAATCATGTACAACCATTAAAATATGCTTTTTGCTCTCTAGACTTTTAGTTCTAGATGGTCCCATAAGATCTATATGGATAAGTTCGAGGTGACATGAGGTGTGGATGTCACTAAGAGATGGGTGGCTCGTGTTAATTTGTTTTCCTAATTGACAATGGTCACACACATGATGTTCAACATTTGACAATTTAGGACACCCTTCAACACAGCTTTTTTTCAACATTGTGGTTAGAATTTTAAAATTTAAGTAGCCAAGACGTTGATGCCACAATTCTGTAAAATTAATTTTAGCAGGGTTACGTCCTAGGATGTGGTTAGGCTCGATATCATAGAGATTGTCGGGAGTTCTCTTGCCCTCTAAGACAATCGAGCCACTTGTGCCGTAGATGTTGCATTTATCATTGAAAAATCTAACTTCAAAGTTTTCATCATAGAATTGGCTAATGTTTAAGATGTTGGTTTTTAACTCGGTGGCATACAAGATATTACAAGGCTTTGAGAGTTCAGAAATGCATATCAGACCTTGACCAAGAGTGGGAGCTCTAGCGCCATCGCCAAAGACAACCGTCCTATCAGGATAGTTCGACAATGAGGAGAACATGTCTTTATTGTCACACATGTGTCTAGAGTATCTACTATCCAAGTATCACAGAGAATGACTTTAAACTTTTAGGGCAATGTGAGCAATACTACATGAATAAGTTTTCGTAGAATTTTTTAACTCACTTTTCTTAATCCATTTTATTACATTGAAATTTACTTTCGAATTCAATATTTTTGCTTGTTCATTCAATTGTTAAATATGATTAATGAGTTTGTTCATTTTCATCATTTGTGCTTGTTTGTACAGAATATTCATGGTATGGCAACAGGGATAAATATGACTGATTTGCCTACACACATGGTAGGTAGACACAAACTTAGGAATGGAAGTGAAATTCTTAAATCTTTGGTTAAAATAGGCATTTATTTTAGGTGATTGGTGAACTTTAGTAAGTTTATTCATGACCTTTTGGCAATTTGGATTAGGCAAGTGATTTGAGCCTAATCTTTTCTCCACATGTTTAGGCACCGATTTAGTGATTTTAGATGTGTGAATAGTTTTGTGTGAAATTTTCGTGGTGGGAACAAAGGTAGTTTTAGAATGCAGGCCGTGTTAAAAAATATTTTTAACATAATCCAAACCCTTTTTATTTCCAACAATATTTTCAAGATCCAACTTGTGGTCAAGTTTTTGGATACCGGTTGAAAATATTTTAATACCGTTTTTAGTATTTTTAAGCTCTAATTCTAAGGATTTAATTTTAGCAATTAAAGATCTGTTTCATATTTTTAGTTCACGATGTGTAATAGTGGCACGATTCAATTTCGTCATAATTTCTGTCTTTTATTTTTTCAATTCGATGAGTTTATCATTTAAGATTTTATTTGATTTCTTTACTTTTAAATATTTCCTAAAACGTTTGTCATATCTTTTTAAAACCCATTAAATTCATTATTAGATTCTTAATGGGAAAAATCTGATTGTTCAGACTGTGCACTTGTGGTTCATCACCACTAATAATAGATATCTTGAAGGCCATATAATTGACATCATCATCTTCTAAGAATTTTTTATCGTGATTTTTATCATTTTTATCATCCGTTAGAGACACATTTAAAACTTTTTCTTTCTGATGCTTAAAATTAGGGCCCTCAATCTGGATATGACCGAAGTCGTGGTATTTATGGCATTAGATTCATTGGGGTTTCTTATTTTTGGTGTCTTTATTTTTGTTTTTCTCTTTCTTAATCGAGTTATAAGTCAAGTTATTTCTTTTGGAGGTTTGCTTGCTATTCTTATTTTTAAAGATTTTTTTTTAAAATTTTTGATAAGCATGGTAAAGTCCTCATCACTACATGCCTCTTTATTTGAGTGACAATCTCTCTCTTCATTTATAGTTTTCAGGGCAATTGATTTGTTCCTTTTTTATTAAAGAAGAGTGTACTCATATATTTGAAGAGACCTAACATGTTATTCTATTTTCAATTTATCAAGATATTTATTCTTTTCAATAGTAGTGATCTTTGATCTAAAGCATTCTAGTAGAGATCACAAGGCTTTTCGAACAATTCTATTTTTGGGAATCCATTCGCCTAAATTGAATGCAGAATTAATAATATTGTTTAATTTTATATAAAATTTATCAAAAGTTTTGTCATCTTTCATCTGAATCTTTTTAAACTTAGTTGTAAGTATTCACAATTTAAAAATCTTTAATCAATTTAGTTCCTTCATAAGTAATCTCAAGGATGTCCCAAACCTCTTTTGATATCTCACACATGGAAATACATTTAAAATTTTCAAGGAATACGGCTATAAAGATAGTGTGTAACCCTTTACTGTTCCAACTATATGCATGACGTTCTTCTTTAGATCACAAAGATAAAACTTTTGGTTTATCACTTTTAGTACTTCTGGGTAGAGTCCATATAATTTGAGTACTAGCCTAGACATGCTCATCCATCGATTTGAGAAACGCTCTCATATATACTTTCTAATACGCGTAATTGTACCTATCAAAATAGGGAGGAACGAACAGCGATTGACTGGTATGTATCTAAATCTGGGTCACGGATCGGGATGAGTCTTTGATGCCAATTGAAGGAAACTTTTCGTCCTAAATCACACAAAAGTTCCGACCTCTTGATAAAATTTTGAAAACAATACAAATATAAATATTTAATACACGTAAAAAATATTTTAATTTAAATGATATAAATAATAACAAATATAAAAAATAAAGTAATAAGTAATAATAAAAAGTGACAATTTTTGGTGACGAAGAAAAATATCGATAATCACGACTATCGAGTAAAATTATCCGTACTTCAACGGTTAGGGAAGATATATACTATTAAAATTAACTTACAGATTGAGTGGTAACGACATACTAACCTAATGGACTTACTTCCGTATTGTAATCTTTACTAAGAAATTTCTTTGATTTTTCTACGGCAATGAAATTAGGTGCTTTCCGATTTTTATATTAATCTTCCCATACGAAGCACTCGAGCTCAATTTTCATGCCTCCCATGTCACTCACGAAGGTTTACAGACAAAAAATAGAGTGTGGTCAAATAATATGAGAAGAAGAAAAAGCTTTAAAAAATTAACACATAGAAAAGATCAAATTTTCTTCGGTGGTTACAAATTCTTGGCTGAAAGTAATGAAGTATAACAATAATAGCCTTTTGCGTATTAACTCTCTTTTTCAAAAACCCTTATTTAATGAAGAAAGAAGGCTCATGTGTTTAAAGGAGTCCAAACTATGTTTAAAATAAAATAGCCGTTAGGGACAATAGGACTGCGCCGCTTGAGCGCCGATCGGGCGCTTGGCGGGCACTCGTTAGGGTTTGCAGAATTTGTGTCTCGGCGCTCGAGTGCCTATCGGGTGCTTATCGAGTGCCCAGATTCTAAAAAATGCGTCTTTGGCGCTCTGAGTGATCCGGTTCTGGAAAATGCATTATGGTGGCACCTCGGGTGTTCATCGAGCACTAGGTTCTAGAAGTCGTGCCTTGATAGCATCTCGGACATCCATCAAGCGCCACTTCTGAGAAGGCATAAATCAGGCAATAGGAAGGCGTGAAAGCTGAGTATGTGATGATGATGACTTTTAGATATGAAACTGATGAAGATATTTTAGACAAATATGTTATTGTAGGTACCGAACACTGCGACACGGTCACGGAATATGTCAATATAAAATACGACTAACAATGAATGTACAAAATGAGTGGGTGACTCTCCATTTGTCCGGACTCACTTATTCAAGTGGTGATTTCACTCATACAAGTGATGCCCAAAGGCATATACAGTTCCAACCAAAGGGAACGGTGACTGCAAAATGAATTAGATTAACATAATCCATAGAATTGATTATATTATTTTGTTGTACAAGATAAACGATCAGCAATAGGAATAACCGGAATCATTGATTAAAATTAATAGCACTGATAATTTATTATTCAATTATGATAATCCTGTTTAATAATATCCAAAAAAAAAATTAATAATGGAAAAAATCATCTCCCATCCAATCATTTAGCATTTCCCAGAAGTTAAGATCTGCTGCCATTTGACTCATAGTTGCCATTGAAAAGCTCTGCAAATTATCTTCCCCAGCAGTTACTGTAAGTGCTTCATCACTTGAAATACAGAGGTTTGGAATTGGAGCAACATCCTTCACAATCTGTTCATTGAAAGAGAATCCTTCGATTGTGGACTTGTTATCCAGATCTTCCCCATCCTCCTGAGGTGGGGTGATGAAGATTTTGGTGCACCTTACTGCCTTTGTTCGGACAGCCTTAGATGCAGCCACACTGGTTTCTGGAAGCTTCACCAACGATCGTTTGCTCCTGTCTTTCTTGTCCTTGTTGTCACGGTCTGATTGGCCACAAATCACCTTCTTTCCCAACGTCGTATTCCAATAGTTTTTAATTTCATTGTCTGTTCGCCCCGGCAGTCTTCCAGCTATGAGTGACCATCTACATGTATAGTAAAGGTTAACAAAAGGAGGTTAGATCTAATTAATTAATGTCACACTCCAATATAAGCATTCAGCAATATGGTTTACTATGTTTCATGTTGAAGATTTATCCCAACCTGTGCTTAATTCCAGTTTTAATCCGGTATAATAATGGCATCCGAGGTAGTAGTACAGGAAATATAAACCTCATTTTAGATTTTTGAAATTTGTTTTGGTATAGTAAGAGTGTTGGAATGATGGAAAAGGGGAATGAAATGTTGCAATTGCACAACTCCTAAACACCCGGAGGCCTATGGTTTTAAAACTGGATGATCAACCAATAAATGATTGAGTTCTAACAAATAGTTTATCCCCTCAAAGTTAGTGTATGAATAAGAAAACAAAAATATATCACTGTTATTCTTTTAAAAAATAAAAGAAATTTATGTTATTTTTTCTATTCATTCAACAAAATCAAAAGACATAAATGTGTGACCTGTTGCCTAAAAGCTTGTGGAGTCTGATGATGAGGTCTTCCTCTGCGGGGGTTATATTACCCCTCTTGATACCAGGCCTCAAATAATTCAGCCACCGTAGTCTGCAGCTCTTCCCACATCTCTTAAGACCTGCGTCATACAACATTGAACAAACTTAGTCAATCTCCACGAGGCCAAAAAATTAAATAAATAAATAAAAACAAAAATTGCTCTTCTCCATCCTTCTGCTTTCCAAATTTGATGATTGTCAAGGCCACAATATGCCCATTTGTTTTAACTATTAGGTAAATGTTTAAAAATGGTTTTATTGCTGTCATCCGAATGCCCTTTTTAGACTTAAAATCTAGATTAACTGCAGCTCCACTCCACGCCACGATGAAACAATGACTATAAGTTTAACAATGATTAAGTCCGAATATCTATATCATTGTACAAGAATTAAACTCATTACTATTTGATTTCAAGGTTTTAATACCATATTAAACAGTTGGGCGCGGTTGAACAATGACCTTTTAACTATAGCAATGATCCTTCTGTATGTCATGAAAGCATAAAGTCATATCTATTTCATTTAAATATCTTTTATTTAGTGCAATAATCAAAAGTTTGAACTGCTAGTTGATGATCAAATAATACCTTTGCATAAAGCTCCTCCTGCTAAATCCCATTTGGACATAAAACAATTAATTTTAGGATTTGAGCTCAAACAATCTGATTCTAAATGATATGCTCGAACAATATCCATGAATCGCAGATTGTAAAACATAAGCCGTTGAAAAAATGCCACGTGGTGGTAAATTTAACTATAACAACGCTGAAATGTAAAACCTACTAACTTGAATCGTCTATACAAATACAATTTTACAGTCGGGTTAGGAATGGGTCTTCCCTTGGAATATGAGAAGATGGAAACATACAGATGTAAAGGCAGAGGTTAAACCCTATAATGTGTGTATTTGTTCCATCTTCAGAAATTCCTCCTTCCATGGGAAATTTTTTTTAAAATGGACGGTAGGATTGTCTGACCTGCTTCCGTTGGAAGGCTTCTCCATCTCCCTTCGCCATGTCTGTCGATGTGGTCAACGAGAAGTTTATCTTCAGCAGCAGTCCAAGCTCCTCTGTTGAGTCCCTCCTTTGCACAGCAAGGAGCTCTTCCCATTTGATTGTGTGTGTGTAGCGATGTCTTTGCTCTCAACGGAGAGTGCCGACAATGAGATGGGGTGGTTTGGTTAATCATTTTTATAAACTGGGTTTTGACAGTACCAAAAAAGTCTACGTCGCTGATTACTGGAGGAATGAGCTTGGTTTAATGTATTAAAACTATATATTAACATTAATAATAAACAAATAGGCCAATTGGGTGGGGGTGAATACTCTGCAGCGTTTTGGAAAAAAACTATATAATTTATTAAGAGTGTTGTAACTCTACAATTCTAATATATAATTGGAAGATAGAAATAGGCTAATTCATTTATCCTTCCGCCAATTTAATAAACTTACCCTTTGGAACCACATTTAATTCTAGATCCATGAAAATGGTACTGAAGAGAAGTTTAAAATTTTGCAAGTTGCCACAAAAAAATCACACACATACCCAGAAACGGAGTGTGTAGGAGCATTGTTATCAGTGCACCAGTAGAACAAGTTGAGCTAAAGGTCAATGATACGTTAACCTCCCTTTTATTTAACTTTTTTTTTTTTGTGGAATGGGGGTTTTAAACTCATTGATAGGCAGCGTGTGATGTTACAGGATTTATATCATCATCAACTAATGTGACGGACCACATTTTTTCTAATTGAAATTTGACAGAATTTCAAATATAAAACGGCCGTTAAACTTATACAAACCTATATAAAACTCCTGTACAGCACAAAAAATAGCCATGACATCTACCACAAGATCCAAAAGCCACGACAAAACACGTGGCACAGATATCATAATTCAAATTATGACATCAACTCAAAGAAGATACCATTGGGTATCTAAATAAACCTTTAAAATCTACGAAAACATTTACACCTATCAAATACAATAAAAGCTAGACTATGTGTACATCATCATCACCATTATACATATATATCAATATACAGATCATCTTAATGAACCAAATATTTCATGAGAAAAGTGTAAAACTACAAAACTAAATCCATAAAATTTTTCCTCCAAGATTCGCAACTTAGCCAACTCCTAAGTCCTACTCTACCACGTTAGGCAGAGGCTCATGCCAATATAAAGGAATAAAAACAGTAAGAATATGTCAAATACTCAATAAGTGTAATATAATCAATGATAATATATAATATATTCAAAATAAAATAGGAAATGGAACATAAGCAATATGTATTGATGCATATATATGAAACATAAGCAAATGCGATTTTTTAAATATATTTATCTTTTCTATTTTACTTATTATTTTTTTGGGTTCTAAAATATATAGAATTTTAATTATCTTTGCGGATCAGGACCAATAAACCTTATCAATTAATGGTGTGGTAGAACGAGAAAAGAAATGTGTTTATTTCTACTTATTTAAAGTGTAAACTCACACAATTTAACATTCCGTGGTGATCGGTATACTTTTAACATGATATATAGGGATATATCACATATACCACTATATCCCCGTGGCCCAGAGGTAATCATTGCGTTTCCACAATAATATCTTAAGATAAGTCAAAGAATATCACCCGCTATAATATACAGTCAGGAAGATCCTTAAATTTTTACTGTAATATTTACGGTATGTCAGAAAATATAAAAAATACTACTATCTGAAATATAAATATATGGTCCAGATTTTATAATTTCTTATTTTTTAAGAAAAAGTCTACCAAATTTCTTTCACATAATTCTCACACTAGGAGAACAAATCATAAACATATCAAATTGTATTATTTCTTTCATATACTTCTCATAATTTGTATAATTCTTATTAATTCATATCTTTACATGATATAAATTATATGCATGGTCATCATAAAACATGGAAGGAAAGAAATTCTTACCACCGTGAGCCAAACATGACTTTAGAGTTTTCGGATGATAAATTCATTCATAGATGCATGCAACATAATTTTCGGAGCATATACAAGTTAATATATTTAACGTACATGCGACTAAGTATCGTTATTCACGTTCGATAATATTTCAGAATATATAAAATTAACATATATAAAATATATGTATATGCATACCAAATATACGGATTATCCGTATTCATAAAGTTAGGGTTACGAATTTTTAAAGCCAAATCATATATAAATTATAAATAATTCAGATAAAATCCAAATGGGGCATGGGTTAAGGTTTCGGTAAGTATAATTCCGTATAAAATTATTAAATTAGATACCAAATTGTTAACTTAACATGCTCGAGGTGTGGGTAATTATATTTTATAGCTAATTTATACAAAAGTCTAAAAATAAGTGGGTAAAAGCATCTGAGCGCGGGTTAGGGTTTCATGTGTAAAAGACTGATCAAAACTAAGAAATCGAACATGAAACTCACAAATGTACATACTCAAATTATCGGTAATACAAAATATAAATTTAATCGGATATTAGAATAATGATACTAGAAAGAAAATGACACAAAAAGTGTAAAAAATTGAAAGAGAATGGTATGAGTGCACTTGCCTTGACCCGATCTATTACTTCTTCAACTAGCTCCAAGTTGGTTTTGAACCCGAGAACCTCGATCTTTACTTCCTCTCCCTTCTCCTTTGAGATCTCTCTCACTCCTTTCTCTCTGGAAACCGTATGGAATAATGGTAATAAACCTGAACGTGTTTTTATACAAGGATAGGCACTCGAGTGCTGGTCGAGCGCCTACACACCTGAAGGACCGCGCTCGAGTGCTTATCGAGTGTCATTCAAGCGTTTGATTCTGTCGGCCCATGTTGCGGGCATGCTCGAGCACGCCCGAGCGTGGCACTCTGTTTTTCATGCTTGGGTCATGCCTCGGGCGTGTGTCAGGCCTGCGTTAAGCCTGCTTTGCGCATGCACCGTTCAAGACTCGTTTCGACTTTTCTAACCAAAATTTTCATATCATTGGTTCATAATTTTGATTTTATTAGCTTAATATGTCGTGTTTATCATTATTTAAAATCCGAATCTCATATACAGATTAACTTTTCAAGGATTTCAATGCCGATTCCTGATTTTACTAATTTCGGGTCATTTGGCTTTTCAATCTAATTTCTCATATGTCCTTTGATCTTAATTCATTTATATTAATTTAATTATTTTTAATTACCATATTTTTTAAAACCGGAACCTTTCTACTAAAGTATTAAAAATTGTTCTAAAATATCCCATAATATTGGGAATCCTATACCGTATATGTTCAGTGCATATTGTTGGGGTCACTCCCGAGTGGTTCGTCCGCGGACTCAAAAGGAACAATGGACGAGAACTCTTTGCGTCTTTGGGACGAGGACTTCTTGCGTCTTTGGACGAGGACTCTTATGCGTCTCTTGGACGAGGACTCTTATGCGTCTCTTGGACGAGGACTCTTGATTGTCATGTCCGAGCACAGTAGACGAGGAGCCTA
>JAOVVI020012221.1:0-12322 GCA_028571085.2 Nepenthes alata | reverse complement strand
AAATAGGTCCAAATAAAAAAAAAACTTTTCTAATTAACTAAAAAGAGTAAATAGTATCTTATTTATCTATTCATACTAACGGCCCACACAAAAATAGATAAAAAAATAGGTGCCTCATCACACGAGAATATTTCAAAGGTGACTAAAAGTATGAACAACATTTAACTAATTTAAATAAATATTAAATATATACTGAAATAATTCATTCATTTATAAGCCTTCAGCATAACATGTACGGTTAAACTACGACTATTTTTTTATCTAACAAATGCAAGCTTTCGCTTTGCCTAATATCATACCTCATAGCCACGAGTGAGCCATTGTCCTGCATTTTGTTTCCCATGCCCGATCAACGGCTCAAATTGCATCACTCCTTCAAGCACGGAGAGCCCTCAGCCCTTGATTGAGTTGATGATCTCCATTTCTATAACAACCAAATATATATCTATATATGTAGAATCTAGATTTCGATGGCAGCTTAATGGTGTAAGATTATTGACCCCATAACACAAATTTACAAGTACCTAAGGGGGATTTTTCTCTTTATTACCGGGCCACAAAGGCGGCCGACCAACGGCCTCGAGCAGTCGACTGAAAACGAGTTTCACGGGAATACAAGCTACGGTGGCAGGCCCCGAGACCAATGGTTTAACCGCCCCGTCCATTAAATAGTCATTGCTAGAACCTCTTCGCTCGGTGTCTAGCTTTTTATTGTTGCCGATTGAAGAAAGAGTTCGAGTTTTTTGGCTGGCAGACAAACTCACTTTCTTGGGGGGCTTCTTCATCCGTTGTGGCTGCGGCGGCCGCGGGATATGAGAAAGGCTCTTCCTCACAAACTGCTTCCTGGGGGCAGCAGAACCGGCAGCTGCCGATTTCCTAAACTGCGCTTTTTTATCTTCATCTGGGTGTTGATAATCAGCATCACCGCCGCTGAGTTGTGATGATAAATGAGGTCGGGGCACTCGGAAACTTGCCGTTCTCCTGGCAGTTCTCCACACCGGCGGCGGAGATCGGTTTCCGTCATTGTAGCCACAAGCATCGCTTGTGGAAAGGAGAGCATCGGTCGAACCATCTTCAAGTGTCTCAACTTGGATCGGCCGGCCGATAATTGCCTTCCCGTTTAACTTGCTCATCAAAGAAACCCACGGAACATGCTCGCCCTTATGGTTAGCTTGGACCTTCAAATCGACGTCAATCAACATTTCATGCCCATAAGCCGGATTAAAGCAACCACCTTTTTCATCGGAGTATCTTTGAAAAGACCGATCTCCCCAGGTTAACTCCTCCCCATCGACTGACTTTTGGCGTAGAAAATTCTGCCTCCAGGAGTCAGATTTCAGCTTGGATGAGTAACCCCTGTTTCCTAACCCACCCTCCACGTGGTGCCCGAAATCATCCTCAACCAAATCAACCTCATTGACATAATCGTCAGTGTCGCGATAGTGACTTAAACTACGACGTGATCTTTCTCTTCGACACCGAGATCGTTCTCTTTCTTCCAGATGCATGCCGGGAGTAAAACCGTCGGCAGACCTTCTAGTTAAAGTGCGGGTGTTTCTTTTCCCTTTCAATGGCCATTTGGATACTTCCATGGTCGAGGAAACCGGAAGATGAAAATGGAACCGAGATGTGTCATCAGGCGACGATAGATCAGGCTCATCACTGCTCGTGCTTCCATGTCGCAATGCCGATCTATTAAGAGATCTTGATTGTGATCCAGTGTTTGTATTAGCATCTGGACAAGCAAAAAATCAGACTTACACCCAAAAACTATTACCGGTAATTCATAGGCCAAGCAACTGCAATAGCATTTCACCGGTATCCCTCATGTAAGATACAATAGCAAAGCCTTAAATCCCACAAAGTGAGATCGATTATATAAATAAGCTTTCACCATTCAATGACAAAAATTAGAGACAAAAACCATTATCTTATGATTTGCTTTCCCCGAATTTTTTTTTTTTTGCAATTAATTCAAGTTCATGAGATGATTTAATTGATATAAGGTAAGTTTGATGTTTTAGATAAGATAAAAATCTTTCAACAGGGTTGGTTTATATTAATACCCATTTGAATTGAAGAAACTCAATTTAGTACAATACTCTCCAAAAGTAATTTCAAATCATTTTTATCTCATCAATCTAAACTTTTCTCGGTCTACTTTTGTTCAAACCACAACTAGCTCACATTTTTTTTTACACTGATGCTTCATTTGGCCAGCGTCTGAATCATAATAGTTGTCCTTCCCTCGTAATGTGAGGGCAAATTAGAGCACCAAGTCACATTCATCTGGGTTCTGACAAAATCTCACTACTTGATCAGGTAGAACAAGTATCATAATAAAAAATACGTGGGTTCTACAGAAACAAAGAAGCTATGCACATTCACACCACCACCTTAAAATTTACTCCATAATTCAACAGACCATTCACACCCGAGTTTGTGAAAGAACATCTTAGAAATGCATTTATACATCATCATGCAAGGGACAGTTTGGTGCACAAAGCTTCCTATACAAGTGGGAAAGAATGGATCATTTTGAGTTTATTTTACATGATCTTTTCTTGCATTATACAAGTTATTTCCACAATTTAACCTTTGACCACTGGGTATTGATGTAAATATCAGCTGTTCTGTATTGACATCGGGCTCTTCGACACCGATATTTTTTGATACTATAACGATATTGTGATATGTTACTACATTTACGATATATCACAATATATCACGACATATCAACTAATATAGTCCTATTAGTTTATGATTTTTTAAAATTTTTTCTTTCGATATATTCAATATCGATACGTATTTTTCACTATCGATATGTTAGCGACTGCTACCAATATTTTTTATCCATGCCACCAAACTGAAAAGGATGTCTACAATTTGAAGGTACTTGAAGCTTTAGCTCAACTTGCAAAAACTGTTAAACTACGGTGAGTCTAACAAGCAAAGGGAAAAATTAGAAAATTTTGATTTAGTCAAAGAAAACCTGAAAGTGCGGTCAACTCTGCATCGACATCTGGATCCATTGAGTCGGTCTCTAATGAATCAGATTCAGTATCTTCAGACGATCCAGAAGCAGCCTCCTCGGCAAAAGAACCTGAATGAGGATGCGGATTTCTTTCTGGAGGGTGAGAATATTCCATGGCTGTCTCACTTGGAAGGCCTTTGCCAGGATTCAATGGAGCATTTAACTCAGCTCGCAAGCATACAGGCTTTCTCTTCTTCCCATGGAAATCAACTCCTGTATGCTCCATTCCTGAAATAATATCAAAGTCAGGCTGCAAGGGGCAATAGGATCATAGATTAAAAAGAGAACGGTGCCTATCCCGTTTCTTCGCTAAGATCATAGATGAAAATATTAGTCAATATGTAACTATATTAAGACCCCGATATCGATATTTTCCGATACAGAAACATTATTGCAATGTATAGACTGACACTCAAAATATCACCAATATATACTATCGGCCAATATTTCCTTACCAGTTTCAATTCTCGGATTTTTTTTTTTTCTGATATATCAAATAGTGATACATATTATCTGATATGTTCGATACCAATTTAGTCTCGACTAATATCGATACCAAACTGACAACGATATTTTCATCAATAGTTAGGATTCCTCAAGGAAACCTGCCAGTAGAAGCAATGACGGAATTATCATCGTGTGATCTGATGATCACACAATTGAGTCATAAAAATAGATTTTGCATCTTTCAAGAAAGACCACAAATGGACTAAAAGATGGTCCGGCTCTTCCATAGGAATTTATGCACCGGGCTGCCATTTGTAGAATCAACATCACTAGATCTAATGCAAGGAAAAACAAAAACCAAAAGCATGATCATCAACTCAAGCTTTACGCGTACCATTTAAAGAAAGAGACGGAGAACCCATTTGCTTACGAGGGGTTGTACTATGTCCGAAGTCCAGCAAACCTCTCAATTGAGGATTAACTTCCGTGTTATCATTTTCCCCGCTGAGTTGAGCACCTTCTTTGGCTCGGTCAGCGTATAAAGGATTGCTGTTGCACTCATTCTCAGTAGATGAATCAATCTTCTTATTAACATGGTGCAATTCAAGATTCCCGAGACTTCCATTCGCATCGTCCATAGTTTCTGAAGATGTGGCTAAGTCCTTTGTTGCAGAATTAGACAAATTATTATTCATAGAACTAGTAGTACCTAAGTTCCCATACTTCTTATTGAGAAGTTGCTTCTCGAGTTCAAGAGCATGAAGAATGGCATCTTCTCGGCGTGCATACTTCTCTCTCTTTTTGGGAGGCATTCCTTGAGAGGCTTCTGCCCTATCGATGCAAGCATCAAACTCACCGCACCGAAATGACTTCACACGCTTGGATTTCTCCAAGTTGTACCAATCCCTGAGAATATACACAACATATATCTCAAAAACAAAAGCCGAGAGCAAAAATGTTAAGACTGCTATGATAATTTTCTTCTTTCCTATCGTTATTACAATTTTTCTCGAGTCAAATCACAAAGACAAATACGTTAATAGAATAATGTACTATTAAGTTCTGCAGAAATCAGACGATCAGATCACGTTCACCAAAAATTACATAAAAAATTCTCCAACAAATATCATGGAATAATACAGCAGATATGCAAACAACAAGCTTTCCTTGCAGGATCAATGTACCCAGGAGTGGGTAATTTGCCCATCAAACTACACAATAAAAAAATTCATGAATGGTTACAAGCAGCACTTGGCAAGGATATCCAACCCACATAATATTTCCGGAGCATAATTGTCATTGACAGACAGAAACAAGGACATTTATTAGCATTTAAAATGGAATAGATAAAAAAAATAAGAGAAACTATGAAGGTCTACTTGAACTTTTAATATTATAAATTTCAAACTATGTATGTTTCCTTACTGTTGAAATAACATAACCTCTTTAGTGAGGAAAACAGACTTCTGGTTTTTATTTAAGTTTTTTTCTTCCTTTTCCACTATATATTTCCACAATTTTCCTGAAAAGCATGTTCATTATTAGTTGGTAAAAAAGCATCAACAATTCAGCATATGATTAGAGTTTGTAATCAAGCAAATTTACTTTGAACTTGGCTTCAAATTATTTGTTGAAGCTAATTTGTGCTCAACTCAACTCAATAATTGAATCAAGCCTTAAGTTATGAGCATATTTGAGTGATGAACAAATATAAAACAATGGATTACTAGGTATATTCATTTATGATAAACTAGCTGATCCAATTCCATTTGAGATAACTCGGTTCATATTTACTGAAGTTTGAAAAAATAACCATCCACTGCACAGGCCATACTGAAAATGTTTCTTAATAATAATCTCTTATGTAAGATAAAATTTGTCTACATATCACATACTGTGCTCACGTGCCAAATACTGAACCATTAAGGATAGTGAACTAGTAATGATTTTCAAGTAGAAGAATAAGTCAAGTTCATTCCAGCTTAACACATTAAGCTAATAAATTGAGCTCAAACCTGATTTAAGCTTGTTAAATTAATTTGCCAAGTCATTTAAAACTTTACCTGTTGGTATTCAATTGTTAATAAGTTAAATGTGGCTATAAATGAGATGGTTTCTTTAACATCAATGATCCTTCAAATTATTAAATATGTTTAATATAGTCATTAACCCGATTATGCACAAATGAAAATTTTCGTTACATTACAAAAAACAAAAAAAAGGCTTTAGACAATATCCGACATACGGATAAAATATCTGTACTTTTGGCTTCTCTTATCAAGCAATATAACTGTATTCCTTAATATCTTTAAAAAAATTTGTACAATGATATTAACTATTATTCAATTATCATCAACTATTATTCAATTATTAGACACCTGTACTGGAAAAACAAAATTAACTATGATATTACATCAAAATATCATTTATTATAGATATTACATCTAATTTGACATGCATGAATTTTTATAAGCTCATAAAATAATGTTACTATGATCACAAATTCTTAGAAAATTTGTGTGCAAGTCAGATTTAGAAAACTATAAAATATATTTGTTCATGCCAGTGAAAATTCTGAAAATTATCTATTTAAAAGTAAATGGATTTGAACATATTTTCTTATTTTTTTTTATTTCCAGAGAAATTCCCCAGAAAACGAACAAAATTTTCTACAATTAAACAGGCCATTATTAATTCTTATATACAATGCATATCTGCATATCATGATTCATGAGGTTTCTTTTGAAGAATGGAGTGGTACCCCTCTATAACTGTTTCTCATTGAAGGATTGTATCCGACATATTTCGAACAATCGCTTTTCTCATAAGTTGAAGGACGAATTATATTAACAGTAAAATAATAATTTTGTAATCGAATTCTTTCTTTCCGTTTCATGTTAGAAGCTCCTCTCCACCCAAATATGCAAATTCCATCCTCCTTGTCAAACAAATTTCTTCCTTGCCCCACGGACATAATAAGAGGAAGAAAGAGGAAAAGATGCAGTTTTTGGACAATACTAAGAGCAAAATATATTTCTTCTTTCTCTCAATGATATACTAAAAAAAAATAACAATTTTGAATGTGAATTCTTTCTATTTCCTGTTAGAAGACTCCCCTCCACCTACATATGGAAATTCCTCACTTTTTTCAAATAAATTTCTTCTATCCCCAATGATATACTAGGGGAGAAATAGGATTAGATGCAATTTTTGGATGATACTTCGAGCCATGGATTAAAATATTAGTATTAATATTAGTATAGGTGGTGGCCGAGTCATTAACGGTCATGACCATATCGGATGATATATAGTGATATCAGATGCCACAAACGCAAAAATATTTTTTTCTTGTGACTATATTAAAACTATTACATACCAAGTTTGACCCTATTTAATCATATTTCACATATTTATGCAGTTACATACTACAACCATCAAAACTGAGATTTCAAGTATCTTCCAATAAATTACAATATGTCAATAATACAACGAGATATTATAATTTTGTTGCAGTATAAGAAGAGCCTGATACCTATACACATCGTTCGATATTTTACCAACGGCGACCATTTGTTCCAGGCTTATGGCAAAATGCAAACAGCATGTTAACCATCAGGGTCTTAGGCCCAGTCTACATGTTCTCTACGATGTCAACAGATTCATTATGTCTGATACTTGATGGAGATACGCTGGGATAAAACCAACAAAATATTGCATCTCATAATTTAAGCCATCCCTTGGAAAGTATGCTACATGATCTAGGAAGAATATAACAAAACTGAAGTATCAGTCCCAAACACAAGAAAGCCAATATGAATCTCGTTAGAAGGATCACCTCCTAGGTTCCCATGCTACACAATATCTCAAATATTTCGTCCAAAAAGCATCACCGATTCATCATGTTACCCCGATATCTCAAGGACCTCATCCAAACAACATTACCAATTCACCAAGAATTAGAGATTGTCAGAGAAAGGATAAAATCAAATTTTAAATGCATATGCCTAAGCAGGAGGCTCATCATTTATTACCTTCAGATGCCTCCTGTTAGATGAAACCAAGTGCAATTTCCCATCATCCTGAGAAGGTTACATGCTTTGAAGTATATTCCATTAAAGCACATGACATATGGTAGAAGAAGTCCCATTAGCTGGCCAATATAGTGGGACTTGAGGGGTCATTGTTGTCATAGTAGTTCCAACTATATTTCTAGTAATTTTGTTTGGATGCTTGATAGGCATAATTTTATTTTTGCACCACTTCTCACCCTTACAGAAGGAGCCAATGCACGACTCTCTTGCATATCTCTAGGAAGGAATATATATATATATAAGCAATTTACAAATCCATGCCTCCCCCACTCCAAAAGAAAAAAGAGTCTTCGATGGATATCATGAGGACTCAAAAAATAATGACATTTCATTGTCAACAACAAGTCACTGGTTCCAATCAAGAATGAGCCAAGGATGCTTCATGTTAACCTAGAGATCACTAATCCCATCATCGAAGCAGACTCTCCAACTTGTAGAGGTTCAAACCTAACTAGGTTGGGGCCTTGTATAGTGAGTCACACTTTATTTGGTTGATGGATAGAAGCATGAAAATCTTAACAAATAGAAAAGAAATAAATAAATAATATTCAGATGGAGCCCCCACATCCATACTGGTAAAAACTAGAATATACCGTGATGCACTGAGTATTTGCCACAAACCTAATTGCTTTTGAGCTAAGGGCAATGTCACCTAAATTTGGGTTGGATAGTGTCTAACATGTAATCTGCCTAACTAAATTGGTTTATTGCCATGACAAAAGCCAAAAAAAAATTCTGATTTCAACCAAACAATAATTTGCAAGATAAGAGTGGATTAGCAAATAATACACGCAATGTTCCTAGGGAGCCAGTGGAATCAATCTACAGGTTATTCATTAGTTTATGAAATTCTAAGAGAAATATGGATGCCTCTAAACAAAAGTGAAAACCTGAATACAGGATAGATGGCAAAGTAGAAAGTGAAACTAGCATTTTCAATCTACATCTGCATGTCTGCTTTTTCATATTCTTTTATCCTTCTTAGGTTTGATCATGTTCCCAAGCTCCTAAATTCAAGCATCACAGGCTTCAAAAAAACACGCAACTTCTAATTGATACTTCAACTCTCATTTCTTTTTTGGGTATGGTAAAAAGCATTCTCCTTTCAAAGTTGCATCATCTACAGCCTTGCTAACTTGAGGAAATGACTCAGATGCAGTCCATGGTTGCAAATATCATTACAGAGGTCACAACATATCATGCGCCAGTTTTCCACATCAATAACTTAAAAAATAATGGAATATATTATCACCTTACTTTCAGTAGCTGCAAATTAAAAAGCTGAAATCTCATGCCGTAATTTTCTGGGGAAAAAGAAAATCCAGAGATTCTTTAATTGGAAAACTTACACACTGGCATCTTCTCTTCCTAGAAGCTGGACAGGAGTGCCAGATCGAGGAGATATGAGATGAGAAGCCGAGAGCTCGTCAGGACCGAGTATTCTACCAGGCCACCACGAACCGTTCCGCCTCCGGACCCATACGATCGAACCAACGCCGCTATCTGTGCGCCCTGCACCACCGACTCCAGTGTCCGAGCTCCCCATCACTCTCACAAACAGAAGCGACGACGGAGAAAAAAATAAAAAATACGTATATTCCTTTCCCACCAGTTGCTACAGATTCAGCACCAAATACTCTCAAATGCTAATGCTCTTTCCGGCGATGAAATCAGAAAAGGGACTTGGATCGATCGCGCAGTCTCCTCTCTCTCTTGATGGAATAATCGATCAACCACCGGAGAAGAAGATAGAGAAGCTGAAGTTGCTCCAATGAATCCAAGAACCGCCATTGATGGAGGATCCGATTGGGGTGAAACCGGCTACGGTTAGGATTAGGGTTTCCATTCAAAAATCTGGAGATTTCATTCTTATTCCTCTAAGAATTCTTCCCACCGATTCTCTTCTACCAGGTGATCGGATGAGAGACCAGCTGTCACCGTCTCCCACTCATCCACTCTCTCCTTCACTGAGAATTCTCTCCCCCTCTCCCTCTCAGTCTCCGTCAACCGGAGAAGTTGTGTCAGTGAAGGAAGAACAGCGTAGGAAGTCAATTTGGTCGAACTTGAACCAGCTCCGGCTCAGTGAGTGAGTGACACGGCACGCGTTGTACGCGTGCTTAATCACGTGCTTGCTCGTGCGTGGTAACCCATAGTTTGGGCTGAATGCTCATGGAATTGGACCATTTGGGGGGATTTCTACCCATTAAAAGAGAAATCAATTTAAATTTTTTAAAATTATAATTATTTAATTAATATTATATGAATATAACTAATATTTTTATAATAAATAAAAATTAAATAATTTTTTAATAATAAATAAAATAATTATTTAATTAATATAAAATGACTATAATTAGAGAGATTGAATTAACCTCTCACTTAGAGGGGTAAACTCTCTTGATCACATTTATTTGGGATCCATCTTACGAATGTAACTTGATGGGTATACCAAAAAGGGGTTGGCCCAAAGTCAACGTAGGCCCAAAAAAGACGGTCAACTTGTTAACGGCCTAATTGGAGAACAGACCCAAACATTAAAAGGTCCAGGAACGGTCAACGGTGGCATTGACCGTCTGTGTACTGTAACAATGGGCCCAACAGTGATTTTTTTTACAATTATGGATCTGATCCACTTGAGCTCGCGATCTATCAGACGGCCAGCAATGGCTCTCCCAACATCTTCCACGATCCCAACTGGCTCCCGAAATGGACATTGACAAAATTGACGCCATTCACGTAAGGAAGGTGCCAGATTTTTCAAATATCCTGCCAACTGGGAATTTCAACGGTAAAATACACAGAAGGAAGGTGGACAGTTTGGAAAGCCCGCTGACCGCCATTGAAGAAAACTATCTCTGTCCATTTGGCAACTGACATCGACTCTGAAAGGTAAGCCAACCAGGAATCACGTAAGAGATCACTCCTTCCAAAGGAGGGAGATCACCTTATCAACCCTAAATAAGCCTTAATCCTCATTCAGGGCACGCAAAACTTTTACACACGAAAACTTTGACTCAGACAACGCCCACAGAGAGAACGAAGACTGACAATTCTCTACTCTCTACTGAAACTCAAAAATCCTAAGGCATACAACGTGCTTCTGACAGTAGTTTACTGCCTCCCCACCATCCAAATTCAAGACGACGGCTTTGCCTCTCTTTCATCTGGAGATCCATACATTCTCTCTCGCTCTCTCTTTTAATTCTCAATTTCAGTAACCTTCTCATATTTCGAAGGCTGTTTACTAACTTGAGCGTCGGAGTATTTTCGGTGGGACAACTTTTCGCCGACACACTGACATCCTGTTCGTTTTAGTGATGTGCAGGATCCTAACTTAGTGAATGAAATCGGAACCAGGATAAGCGGATCAGCCCGAATCTGTTCGAAGTTCGCATCCAAGGACGCATCATAACTCAAGCCCAATTAATTTAAAATTTGTTAAAGTAATAATTTAAGATATAATCTTTTTTATTTATTTATAAGATTAATTTTTATTTTTTTATATATCTTTCTTTAAAATTTCAATGTTCTAAAAAATATTTTAAAGAATGAATAAATTGTTTTGTTCATAAAAAGAATAATGAAAATAAAACATAAAAACAAAACCAAAATTGCTTATATTTTCATACCATCTCACACTTTCATATTATTTTTATTTTTATTTTTTTCTTGAAAATTAAAAAAAATCTATTTTTTTATGTGATTTTTTATCAACATCCAAATCTATTTGCTTTATCAATTTTGCTAAATCATATGTTAAAATAATAAGGATTTGGAGAAAATTGTATGCCTTGAGGCACAAATTTATTAGTCCAAATTATGACTGCCAATAAAAAAAAATAAAAAGGTAATAAAAAATTATACCGACAGGATTCAAATTTAAAATATCTGCCTACAACGGTCCTTTTCATGATCTCAACGTTTATTTATATATGACCGGCCGGCGACATGGAGTCCGTCATCTTCCCCCATTATCAACACTCAGAAAGCTCACAAAGTTCAGAGCCTGAAAAGGAAGGATCTTCAAACCCTCTGCAAGAAGAATAAAATTCCTGCGAGCGTGACAAATGTTGCCATGGCCGACGCTGTCCAATCTATTGAAATTGTAAGTTTTCTTAAGATCTGTTTTCTCCTTGGTTATAAATACTCTGTCAATTTTCAACCAGTCCGCGTATTTTATTTTCATGGTGAAAGATTTGTTTTGTGTTGTGAAAAAGGAGTTTTTTATGTCTGTTCCATCAAGAACTTTGGTCGCAATTGATCTTTCGCATAGACGGTTTCCTTGTTGTTTAATTTGATTATTGACGGTAGTTATGAAAAATCTTTGACCTATAAATAATTAAACATTATGATTTCTTCTAAACTATCTTGTTAATTTACTTATTTCAAATTCGTAACTTCTAAGTCTCTGAATCTGTCCTGCTAAGCTTGTTTTTGGTTGTTTTTTCTCCATTTGTGAGAATGTTGAATTGTGGCTTTTGGCGGTTTATGTATAGAGTGGATAGCAGCGAATGGTGTTTTAATTTTGATTTGCTGTGTTCATTTATTATCTTGCATATAATTCATTGGTGTCATACTTCGTTGATTTCAGTTGGGGAATTCGATTAATCACTTCTTGTTCATTTGATAAGTCATTGCTATTAATTTCAACTAAGTTCATCAGCTTTTGATGAAATCTTTCAATTTGTGCTTTGAAACTGTAATCAGAGAAGTACAAGCCATTGACAAATTTGTTTCCTAAAAATTCTAT
>JAOVVI020012220.1:0-12322 GCA_028571085.2 Nepenthes alata | reverse complement strand
CCGACGCTCAAGTCAGCAGATTCCCGCAACGAACGGAAATGCTCACGCTATGAGTGGTGCGCGGTTGGATGCCGTGAAAGCGTAAGAGATGCTCGTGTAATGGTATGGAGAATGCAGTGAGTAGTTTATGGAATGTCTGGCTTCCTTGTTGCACCTCAGTGGGTGGCTGGTTATCCCGTAGTCTGAGTAGACTTGGGGGAGAGTATATATGAGCTAGCTCGCGCCTGACGGAAGTGAGTCAATCCCCCGTTCCAACTCGTTGCTTTTTTGTGATCGAGTCGAGTAGAAGGAAGTTCAGAGCTTCTTTGTTCGATTCGATATTGAAGTCAGAATTTAGAGAGAAGAAGTGGGTCTCTAGGATCCTCTTCCTCTGTGGGGTGTGAGGGCTCTTATGGGCCTCTCCCCCTTGGACTCTGGGTGTCAGAGATGCTGGATGCTAGGGCTCCTGCACCGCTGGTCGCTGTTCTGGACCGCTGGTCATGTCGGTTGTCCTCTTGCCGTGGCTGGCACGCTTCTGAGCGCTGCCGACCACGCCCGATTTTTTCCTGAGCAGGGATTTGTTGGTTGCCTGCAGGCGCTGCACCAGCCACTCCTCTATTGGCTAGCCTTTTTGTCCCTTTTTGTCGGTTTTTCGGTGACGCATTAAATGCGTTGCAGGGTTCCGTTGCCTTCTGCCAGCATGGGCTCTGCACGCGTCTCCCGGCTACTGGGCTGGGCCGGTCATCTCATGTGGGCTTTCAGACTTTCCGTGGGCCGCGAAATTCTTCATGGGCTTGGCAATTCTCCATGGGACCCAACAGCTTCATTTATATTTTTACTAATACTGTCACTATTGTTTATGAAGCCATCATTTTTACTAGAACTTAAGATGATTAAATATTTGACGTATTTTTTTTTCGTCTAACTAATTTTTTGAAATGATACATATTTTTATTATCTTCAATATTATGTTACTGCTTTTGTCAACTAATCAACCCCCAAAGATAAAAACTAATTCCAATGATACTGCTCTTACTAGTGGGCTATGAGATCTTTTACCATTAATATGTGCAATGAAATATGTGTTTATTAACCTTCCACAATTTTAAAATTCTGAACCATAATTGGTTACCTGTTAAATTAAAAACGATGTCAAACTATAAGTATTACAAAATATAAGCCGATATTGTATTTTTACTAACCGATTGTATTTTATTTTAAATTGATACTGAAGAAAATAAATCTTATTTATTGAGAGGTTCCAGACGATTTTAATTACTGCTAAATTGGACAATTTTAATGTTAACTATAATACCTATAAGTTGTATATTATATGTAAATTATAAAAAATTTATATCTTTATTTCATCAATACTTTTAGACATCTTCATATAGGTATAGAACTCTTTAAAATAGATATGCATTCCATGTAAATTTATATAAAAATCCATAGTTATAGTGAGACAGGTTAATATTAAAGAATTTATCTAATATTTTAAATTTATTTTCAAAAATATAGTTAGTACAATATACTTAAATATACTATTTTTAATAATTATAATATTTATTTAAATTTAAAAAAATTATATTTACATCCATTACTAGTATTATATAAAAAAAATCATAATTATCACGATAAAGTATAAAGTTATCAATAAATAATAATAATTTACTCAACAGTAAACTTTATATTATATAATGGATACCTATAAGTTCATTAATAATATAATTTTTTAATTAATTATTTTTTATATAAAAATAATAATTAACATATCATGCCCAACATGACACAATTGAGCTTCATGTTACAGGTCAACTAACTCGTAGCCTAACACAGACTAATGTATTAAATTATACTTAACACAGTCCAATATTATTTATCACAGGTTATGACCAACACAACCTAATTAGCCCCTCTATTTATGTGTAAGAAATTAATACCAAAAAAATATTTTTTACATAATTATCTTTTACTAGACTGTCTAAAGTTCTATCTAATTTATCATTCTAAACTCAATTATTTTCCTTTTTTTTATATTTCATGCTCGATACTTTAACTAATATTTTTTATATACTTATATTCATTAATTTAACCATGATTAAATGGCTAGAGTCTTACCTAAAAATTTAGGTTACATTATTTAACATAATATTCCCAAAATTTTTACAGAGAATAATCTACTAAGTCCACATAAATTTTCCATCTAATAAAATATAATTAAGTCAAAATATTAATTATTCATGATTTTTGAAGTCTCTTGGACCCAAACTAACCGATCTCACAATGGTAATTCAAATTCTCCTAGCCTCTTAGGCCCAATTCAAAATAATACTCTAAATAAATTAGGTTTCAGAAATTAGGATCCCACTGGAACCTGATGAAGTTGCTCACTCGGCAGCTTCATCAATCCGGCGGGCTCTCCTTCCCCTCTCACTAGAGCATAACTTTCTCTTTTAACTGTTATTTTGATTTGGGACAGCGATACTACAAGTTTGAGCTTACTAAGCTCAGGTTTTGATGGGTGGAATTGTGTTGAGATTTGCATGCGGAAGGGAGATCTGGAGCACGAAGCTTCTTTTGTATACAACCGAACTTCTCCAATGTAGCGATATAGTTTTCTGTGATTTGAATTAATGAGGTCTAGTTGATGTAAATTTATGCAAATTTAATTTGTTATTTGTGAATTCGACTTGTAATGTCATCTCCCATCTATCAGCTTACGCTCATAAATAATAATTCTGCAGTTCTTTAGGAGTCAATTTATCAATCAAGAGACTAGAACTTTGGCCCTATCTTATCTCGTAAACTCTGAAAATAAGAATTGGAGCAAGTCGAATTGAATGCTCTGGGCACAGGACGTGCTCAATCACTGACAGTTGGCTTCTGAGAGAGGTTGGAAATCGGTGATGTTTCAGCGGCATAATTTGGAGATAGCTCAGCTGCTTGTTGGGAGGAATCTGGACACACACCCCAAGACCAATAGTGAAATAATAGCACATAAACCGCACAAGTGCTCCACTACAGCCATGGGTGTACACGCCCTAGCATTTCTGTAAATTTGGACACACGACCATAGCAACAAAGTCTCACAAATCACTACATAAGTGAAATTGTTGCAATGATAGAGAAAATGAGAAAGTTAAACTGGAAAGATTGTTGCATACTGAATCTATAATACAATATCAAAGTTTGGTGAAAAGTTGATCATAAATCGCTGCCCGAACAAATGATAAATTGTTCCTGTTCTCCTTTCTCCACTTTTATCTACCATGTCGCTCTGTATCAATGAATATGTTCATATTGTATTGTTTGACCTAACTTCCTGTTTCCTTTTATACACAAGTTAGGAAACCCGCATACCGTTGCTTCCTTTCTCTATCAATGTGTCAATTGCCATCTCTTGCTGGTCAAGCTCCAATTCAATCGCTCTTATATGCTAGTTACACAATAGGTTGTAACACTCATAGGAGATTGATTTGTTAGAAAACTTTAATGAGATATAACTTTAATTCACAGAATCTTCATTATCATATTTTTTTATTTAATTAATTAATCATAGACAAATTTAACGTACCTGGATCTATTAGGGTTGATTATTATACAATACCGTAATTATTCTTGTCTCGAAAAATCAGGAGATGATTTCTCTCTCTTCTCTTTATGATTTGTAGAATTTTAACAAATCTTGTGTGTGCCCCTAAAATGATGGCCAAGGACGTCCTTTTATAGAATGAGAGATGATCATTTCCAAATTACTAAAATGTTCCTCCTTTCGCCCAAGAAATGCGTCATGAACAGTCATAATCGTTGAGAAGTGATATCCATTCGCTCAACGGGTATGTCTCAAAGAGACATATTCATTCACTAAAGGACATATCTATTAGGAAATAACATATCCTTTCCATCAAAGGATACGTCTTGAACGGGCGTGCCTTTTAGTAAATTTCTCTTTATTATATATATAAACCAACAGAATTATTTAATCAATTCAATAAATCAATAATTTATATGTCATGTGGGACATATTTCTAACATGATTCACCTAGCTAATGTGCCATCATGATATTAGGATGTTACATAGTTAAAGGGAGCAGCATAAGTAAATTATTATTCATAGTAGCATTTCAAAGATAGCAAGCAAGAAATAGCTTAATTTGTGAACTAATTAGAGTTGTATTATTACTCATGTTTTTATTTATTGGGCTTCTAAAATAAGAGAATTATTTTCTTAAACCACATTTTTAGACCGATTTATCTCATCTCTGATGGCCTAATGTCAAAGCATTATTACTTTAATTATTATTAAGAGTGAATAAAAAAGTAAAATAATTCTTTTTTTCATGGTCTATTAACCTCTATGATTTCTCTCCTGCTTTTCTTAAGGACTAGTAAATTTAACTACCTTAGTTCTTTATCTGTTCCTCTCTCAAAATGTCTGTATTATGATGACATAATATATATTATGGTTGCATAATATATAAAATTTTTCATATTATTGGATTTAAAAAGTGATCTAATTTAAGTAAATTATATAAAATATTATTTTTATGATTTAAATTTGTAATTTTTATATTATAATGACTAACCATATTATTAGCAAAATCTCACCATCTACGCCACCACATCATGAAAGAAGAAAAATGTGCAACCTCTCTTAATCTTTGACAGAAAATCACCTAGATATTGACAGAAAACCACCTATAAATTACAATTTAATACCCTTAATTCTAATTTATTTTTAATTAATTTTTCAGTATTTTTTTCGTAATTTCCTTTTCTCCACTTGCAGGAAGGTTCTTTTAGGTCTATAATTTAAAATAGTATTATTTAGGTTGTCTAATCTGTCTTACTCCTACTCATATCATATGTTTTGTGACGTAGCAATGTATTTTCCAACAAACGAGAAGGTTGGCGAGCTAAAATCCAGCTGCCCAAGGTTGAGTGTGCACTTGCATGACGTCATGGAGGACTCTTCTTCTCTTTAGATTCCTCTCTTGTTTGTCTTCTATTTTCTGGGTTTTTCTTAAGAGCCTTGCATATTGAACATCTTAGATGATTTCCTCAAACCTTGCTCCTCCTACTTACTTGCTGGTATAAGAGGTAATTCCACAGTTCTTCGCCTTCCTTTACCTTTCTATGTATACATTCAGTATCTTAAATTAAACGTATTCATTAATACATTGATCCCTTGTATCTATCTGATCAAAATTTGCCAGATTGTGGAAACAGCTATTGTTTTTGTTCTTCAATTATTGAAAGGATTCTTAATGAGGTTTATACTTCCAGGCAGTGTTAGTTGGATGGAAAATATTTGGTTGGAATATATTTTCCTTGGAAAGTAGTTTGAATAAAAAAACGAATTTTAGTCCTCAATTTTCTTTTGCGTGGTTGAGACAATTTTTTTTTCCTTTTGCTTGGTTGAGGCATTATTTTTCCTCTCAAACAATTTCCTAAGTTTAGTAAAAAATTATTGGTAGTAGAGTGGTCGTGCCATAGGAGGGTAGTGATAATGTCATGGTGGTAATAAAGTGGTTGCAGCAGTGGCGGTGATGACGGTGGTGGAGTGATATGGTGGTAGATTGGTAGTGATGGTGGTGTTGGGATGGTAAGGATGATAGTGGTGATAATCTGGACGTGGCACCGGCAAATGTGGTACTATCAGTGGCGATAATAGGACATGACATCAACTCTCTTCAAGATGAAAAAGGAAACAATTTTCTTCGTTGGATTGGAGTTACTTTCTGTTGAATATGCCCATCAAACAAAACAATATAAGAAAAATGTTTTCCATTCAATCAAAAATAGCCTATTAGAGCTGTAATTTATTTGATGTGCGAATTAATGTGGTAATGGATTGGGAAATGTTTCATTGGTTAGCATTAGAATTTGAAAACAAAAAGGGCTGATGCATTAAAGAGAAATGTGAATTTCTATCAACAACCACACACACACACACACCCCAAAAAAAAAAAAACAAAAACGAAAAGGAGTTCAAATTCTGACCTCAAACTTTGATTTTTATTGTGTTCAAGATAGAGGAGTTTAGTGTTGAGTCTTTTAAAGCAATTTATTATTTCTCACCAAATGTGTTTTCACAGACTTTCATAGTGAGTTCTGTTAATAGTGTTTGCTTGTTTATATGTAGGAAAGATTTTTTTTTACTGGTCAAGAGCTTCTGATGTAATTGTAATTTTCTATTTGCTTATCATGCTTCCTATTTTTTGGCATTTAAGCATAAAGCTATTGCTTTTTTTGTTTGATTTGAAATACAACACTTCGTTTGTTAGGTAAAAAACTAGTTTTCAAGTAATTCCAAACAATCTAGTAGATTTGTTGATCTTCTGGATTTGTCTCTGAGAAGAGAAGCTTCCATTCTTGAAGCCAACTTGATTCATCTCTCTGTGACACCATCCTATATCTGTCCCCCTTTCTACTCGACCAGCTGTCATTTTTTTTCTTTGCATTTTAATTGTGTACGTCTCCCATCAATCAATAATTCTCATAGACATGTTGCACACTGCTCAATTGTTTCACGCTTTCTTCATTATAAATGTGCAGATACGCAGGTTAAACTTGGGCATTATGAGGTGTTTCTATTTCTTTAATGTAGAAAAATGCGAGGAGCCAAAGACCCCGAAATTTATGTCTTTACGCTCCTCTGCTTCCTTGATTACTGACAGTGAAGCAAGGGGATCCGAGTCTGGATTCTATTCTCAGAATGGCTCCAATAGAAGTACAGGATCATCCTCAAGGAACTCCTTTCCTAGTTCATCAAGGGCGTCCTGCAATCTTAGGATCTTCACATACGATGAGCTGAAGGTAGCAACTAAGAACTTCAGTCGTTCCCTTATGATTGGAGAGGGAGGGTTCGGAGGTGTTTATAGAGGTGTGATTCAGAGTCCAGAATTTCCTCGGAAAAGGATTGATATTGCTGTTAAGCAACTTAGCCGAAGAGGGTTGCAGGCAAGGTCTCTTCTTCAGTGTATTGTTTGCATGCTTTCACTAAAACTTTGCTTATTTATTACCACTTGGAATGAAATATTAGAACATCGGTACAATATTGATTGATATATATATCTATATTGGAGGACCTAAAAATTATGCCTCGTCACCACGTCCAAATCTAGATATACAAAATATTGTCCGATATACCAAATATTTGTTAAAATTTTCATGCTAGATTCAGATTTGCTAAAAACATTTTGCAGCTAATATGTCTGATACTGATACATATTACCTAATATCAGGGATAATGATCTGGCCACAATTTATAGCGATACTGTTACGAAATCTTTCGCACATAACTATTTTGGCTAACTAAATCTGACCTGTGCATTAGAAACAAACCATGATAAGTCTCATTTTGTGAGGGAGTATCATTAGGCTTTTTTTTTTTTTTTCGCTATAGTGTTTCTGATGTTATGCCTCTGCTTGTGCAAACTGAAGGGTGCTGATTAAATTTTTAATTATCATCTACAGATGTTAACATTGTTACCAATATAGGACTTTGGTAAGTTTGCATATACTGATAAAATTAATTAGCTCATGGTTATTGCAAAGGGAGGGATCACTATTCCACTATGTACCTCTACGATTTCCCCTTAGCAAAATGCATTAGTTATTTACTTATTGCTCTATTACTCGAACCTCACTGTTAGATGCAGCTAGTGTCCAACATTGGTATCAATCGCGAGTTACAACCATATCAGTATCATATACTACGAACGAAAAAATTCTAAATCTGGATTTAGACTTTATCAAAACAAAGTTTAATATTTGAAGAGTTTTAGTAAACTTTATCAAAATAGAGCCTAATATCCTCCTTGGTCATTGAAAAATTACCCAAAAAATTAAAAAACATGTGGATTTAGACTTCTAAGATACTAAAAATTGACTGATATTGTAATATGTTGCTGATGCCAAGGCATCATTATTATTTTCTTGTACCAGGTCCAGAACCTCCTGAAACTGATAAATATTAGCCAATACTCAAAAGGTGGGCTAATAATTTGATGTATGTTTCCAATCTTACCTTATCATTTGTGTGGCTATATCTTTTAAAGGTTGGATTGTGACCCACAGGGGCACAAAGAATGGGTGACAGAAGTTAATCTCCTTGGTATTGTTGAACATCCAAATCTTGTCAAACTAGTTGGATACTGTGCTGAGGATGATGAAAGACTTCTGGTTTACGAGTATATGCATAATAAGAGTGTACAAGATCACCTATGCAGCTGGATTCGAGCACCACTTCCATGGTTCACTAGACTGAAAATTGCCCAGGATGCTGCTCGTGGGCTAGCTTATCTTCATGAGGGAATGGATTTTCAGGTTTCTACCTCTACCTCATATCCCATTAATTGCTATTCAGTGGTTTATTCAAATGTGTGCTTAGTGTTGGATGATTTTAGTGTGTAATATGTTACACAAAGTTGAGGAGTATTTTAATCATTTCAAATCCAAATGAAATCTAGTCGCAAGTATATATATATTGTTCACGTAGGCATCATGATTTATTAGTGGTAATTATATTGATTCTGCAGCATTAAGTTTAGGTGGTTTCACTAATCGATTTCTTGCTATGATTTGTGCAGATAATTTTTAGGGATTTCAAATCTTCAAACATTCTATTGGATGACCAATGGAACGCGAAGCTGTCAGACTTTGGATTGGCGAGGCTGGGTCCTTCGGATGGATTAAGTCATGTCTCCACAGTGGTATGTAAATTTACAGATTGTCTTATAAGAGTTGCTTGCTCATTAAAAAGTGTGAAAATTTTACAATATAAAACTATTATCAAGATTGTTGAATTGTCATGATACTTTCAGTTATGCAAAAATCATATAAACAGCATAGGTGAATCCATGTCTTGAACTTCAAAATGGACGTATGAGCTTTGCAAATGTCATATTTTGTGCAGTAATTTATTGTCCTGAAAAACATGTAACTGGGTTTCAATTTCCTTCTCCCTTTCTCTTTCACAATGATTAGATTGCAAATGTCATATGTTTAAGGAGCACTTTCTTATTCTGTCTCAGACTGAATGGAGAAAAGCATTGTGATCAACCACCCGTTGCAAACTGAATGGAGAAAAGTCAGAAAACTGCTCCCTAACTTACCAATTAATGATAGGTCAAAACATTCGTGTTTAGGGAAGAGAGAGGACCAGTTCATCAATTACTTAAATGTCCTTATTTTCGTCAAAGATCGGGTGCTTTAAAAAAGTAACTTCAATAAAATTAAAACCCAACTATATAGAATGGTAATATCAGATCATTTTAATAAATAACTAAATAAGTAATCAGGACATTGAGTCTCCTATCACACATTATTTCACCAAAGTCTTCCATGGAATGTCGAAAGCAATATGCCCCGAATCAAGATGGTCAAGTTATGAATGGTTGGATCCCATGTTCAGAAATGAGCTTTAGCAGTTTCCCCTTAAAATTTAAAGGAAAAAGGGATTAAAAGCAAATTTTAAACAACCCATAATTCATAACACAAGGGGCAAACTTAAACTTTCATTGGGTTCCTGATTCCTCATGTGAAATCCTATGAAAATTGTTCATATCCTCATTGGCCCCCACAGAACTACTCAATCCGGTGACATGCTCAAGTTCTCTGTACATTTTGAATAGGGTGAGGAGCACTGTCAAATGGGAACCCGGCCTGAGCCCCTGTTAATGGGCAAGTCTACAATTATGTTATGCCTGGTGTATTATATACTAAGGTGCTTGTAATAGCTGCTCTAACAATTGAAGTCTACTTGGCAATGACAGTCCCGTTGGGAGGAGAACACTGTTGAACCAAGAAGAAAGTCCGCATCATATCGCTGTTCAAGCACGTATAGCTATAGCCCAGTAAAGGGTCGAGGTTTGAGACTCGTGACAAGCATAGAAGAACCCTGACTGCACTGAACTTCCGAATTTTCCAAGCTTTGTTACCATGTGTAGACAGGAACACTCGTATAGCTTAATCACATTTGTCAAAACCACCAAGACACAAAAGCCTAAGCATTGAATCATGGGATGACACACATTGTACAAGTCATTATATCTTCTTCTCAATCTAAATGTGAACTTATTGGGATGAAGTGATGCATTGCTTCTTAGTGCCTACCTCCGAGCCTAATATAGATTTGCACATTTGAACTGTGTTTGCCTTAATGAATGCCTTGATATTTTGATAGGTTGTCGGGACAGTTGGCTATGCTGCTCCTGAATATATTCAAACTGGGCACCTAACCTCCAAGAGCGATGTGTGGAGCTATGGAGTTTTTCTCTATGAACTCATAACCGGGCGGCGCCCCTTGGACCGAAACCGCCCTAAGAACGAACAACAACTCTTGGATTGGGTCAAGCCACATCTTATGGGTTCCAAAAGGTTTGAGCTTATTTTAGACCCGAGACTGCAAGGGAACTACTCCGTCAAGGCTGCCCGGAAATTGGCAGCAGTGGCAAACAAGTGTCTGGCTCGGCAGCCCAAAGCACGGCCCAAAATGAGCCAAGTGCTGGACATGGTGACTCGTATCATCGACACTGACGGTGCTGGGAGCCCTCAGTTCTCCGTCCACTGTCCTGCTGTTAAGGATGCCTCGGAGCCATCTAAAAGAGATCGTCTGCGGAAAAGAATCGTGGAACCGATCGTCGGAGAAAACAGGTGGTTGGTGTGGTGTGCGGGGAGGCCTAAACTAGTAGAAAGCTGTTGAGGAGGTATTATGAGTTGCATCTGAATTTCAATTGGATGAGGAAGCTCATTCAAGGCTAGAGCTTTTGGACTTATTGAATTGTATTTTTTCTTTATATGAAGGCTAAAATTGATGACTGTCAAGTTATAATAATCTAATTATGTATTTCATGGATTAATATATATATATATCTGTATTTTTAAAAGAGCTCAGTAGTATGGAAAGTCTCATACAGATGACCACTTATTTTGTCATTATAACTTTTATTATGTCGACATTGTTATTTCATTCATAAATGGCTTCATTTTGTATGTTTATTGTTTTGACTTAACATTAAACTTACACCGCTTAATGATAAGCGTTGGAGTGGGTGATACAGAATAAATTAATGTTGGCACAAAATGGAAGACACAGTGATCGGACGGACGGATCACTCAGACGACAACAGAGCAGAACTCTCAGACGGACAGTCAAAAGTAGAGATAAAAAAATGAGAGAAACATACACGATATTTTAACATGGAAAGACCCTTTTTAACTAAAGAAAAAAATCACCAAAGAATACACTATAGACAATTGATTGTTCACAAGAATGTTGGCTACACAAAGCTTAAATAAAGAAAAAATAATCATAAGTGTATATCACTCAATCTCTTTCTAAATATGTCTCTCTCTCTATCTTTACAACAAGGCTTGTCCACAGCTCTCTCAAAGCTCACTCCAAGACTTCTTTACCGTCGCACAACAACCAACATTCAACACAAGACAAGTAAGGGCACAAGCCTTACAAAAGGGGCCTAGTGGTCGGCCAACCACTCTACTAGTAGCAGGGTGGCAAGACAACGCCTTCTAGGCCTGCCATGGCAGGCGCACGCTCAACGTGCCAGAGTGGCAGGCTTGACACCCTAGGAAGTTGTAGCCGCCTGAACCTCCAATCAGAGTGTGTCAACTGTCCACCTGTAAAACACGATTACAACAGGCCTACAGTGAGAGAGAGAGTTAACGTCTAGGCTTCCGGCGTCCTCGTTTGACGCTTCCAATCCTTCTTGACAGGCTTCTCGGATCACTCAAAAGTTCGCGTCCTTTTTCTTCTTGTGAGTTTGCGGATAAAAAAACTACGAATGGAGTGACTCCAATAATTAAAGGGATGGCTTTCGGGCATTTTTCAATTTAAAGAAAAGCATTAACGGGAAAGTGAAAACTTTTTATTATTAAATTTCATTAATTTACGAATTAGTGAGAAATAAATATTATTAAAAATACGATATTTATTTTTCTAGGAGTTTATATTTCCACCTTTGCCATCGCAGACGACGTTGAAATTATTGCCCACTTGCAGAGGCCACCTCCCCCTGTCGGCCGCCAAACACCAATCATCATTAGCGTCACCATCAATCACTAAAACAGAAAATTAAAATAAATATCCTCGTTTTATTAATATTTTACTGTTGAAAATATTATATATTTTATTAAAAAAAAGATCTTTGTTGGGTCCCATGTCCTGGCCCATAAGACAGGCCCAGGCCCACGAAGCAGGTCGCGGCCCACGAGAAGACCAGAAGCCCACGAGTAGTAACCAACCCAGTCCAGCGGAAAAAAGGCGCGAAGCCTCGAGGGAGGAAGGTAACGGATACCTGCAGCGCAATAAATGCGTCGC
>JAOVVI020012219.1:0-12322 GCA_028571085.2 Nepenthes alata | reverse complement strand
CTATCTAAGGACAAGGCAGAAGGTAAGGCCTGTGCTTGCTTCTAGGCTTCTTCGTGAAAGCTTGAAAAGAAAAGAGCTGAGTCGTACCCTCGCTGAACTCGCTTTAGACTAGGAAAAAGAGTACGCAACTGAAGAGACAGCGCTAAGCTTTTTTGATTGAGACCTAGCCCTGCCTATGAGATGTTTATGCACATTTATGATAGAATGTTTGGTGCCTAAGGTGCGCTTAATATGAAGTTTGTACACTTGGAGCTCACTCATATATATATATAGTCACCATGTCTTAACCAACCAAACAAAAGTGTTTGTATCATTGGATGATATTAGTCTACAATGAAATATTATAGAGTGACAATGATGATTCATTCTAACAAGAGGTTCTAAAGGCATCCTATACTTGTTAGTTAAGTAAGTTGTGTAGAAGGTTACAACATCCTTAAATACTCCATATACTGCCCTACTCCTTACATTAGCCCAAAAAAATATTACTCAGACGGTATTTATCAGCTAAATTCATCAAATGAGAATTAAATACCATTTTCTTACATTTTGGTATTATGCAATGCTGCGACACTTCGTTCACTTAAGCATAGTGATTGTAATTTATTAATTTATCAAGATATCTGTAAGTATCTTGTTCTTGAAAATTAGATTCTCGTACCGTCAGCTTTAATATTCAATATTTTATAATTTTGGCAATATAACGTGTCAACTTGTTCATTTAATTTAAACTTTCTTTAAGTATTGGGAGTTATAACACTTTATAAATCTAGTTTGACTAAGATTATATGCATAATTATGTTAAAGTACAACAAATAATAGTACAAATGTACTATTATTACATAATGTCCCATTAATCTTGGCTTTGTAACTTCTTTTAATCGAGTCTCTAGTTTAAGAGTTTTAATTGTTGTATTCTTTATGATGCCTTGATGACTAAAACAAGGGTGAATTATTTTATTGCCCATCAATATTATTCTTTGAACTTCTTTTTGTCGACCCAAAATTCCAGATTTCTTACAAATAATTTGTATAGTCTCTCACCTCAACATCAATGTTGGAAATCATACAAATCTTGGGTTCTTCATTTTGATGTTGTAGATGCCATTGTCTAATTTCTTAATTATGTAACTTATTTCTCAATCATTATAGTTTAACCGTTAACCATCAACATTCCCATATACAATGGTTTAACAAAATTAAGGAATGATAAAATAAGAATCAAATCTCAATTGGATCACTAATATTTTTTCTTTTTATATATTTTTTCATGGTGTATTTAAATGTGAAAATAATTCAAATTTAATTTTAAAGTTAGATACATGAGTAAGTTATGAAACAATTATTATATAAATATATACAATTAGTTACCGATTTTTTTTAATTGCTGTTTAAATATCTATTTTGTATATATTTTGCATAACTCTGATAAAACAGTTTTGTTTGAATTAACTTTTTGAGATTTAAAATGTGTAATTGTTATTCTTTTTATTTTTTTTAAATTTTTTGATATGGCGTGATCGCTTTGATATGGTGGGTGCAATATTCAATTGTACAAGCATTGTTTTCCATGAAAAATCATACTTTACCTGCTTATGCCAAAAAAAAAAAAAATTATAAGAAAAAAAAAGTTAGCTAATAAACGAGAGAATTAATGTTATATAGATTTTTAAATATATTTTGTTTAACCAAAAAATAATAATAAATCTTGTGCCATTCATAAATGGAATCTTTAATTTGTACAATTTTAATTCACATGAATAAAATAAAATTTATAATACATTTCTATAATTTTAGTTTCATAATTTCATGCCTTTTATTTATTTTTATTCTAATGTTTAAGATTATAAAAAAATTAAATTTATTTAAAAGTATATTATGTATAGTTAGCAGGACAAGCCATTAAAATAGATAGGTAAATTAGTAGTAAGTAAAATTATTTTTGTATTTAACTTAAATTTTGGGATAATCTTTTCAAAAATAAATAAAATAACCATATAAAATTATCAGAGTCCTGAACAAAAACTCAACTATTCTTCTGGGCCCTTATTCATGTTCTTAATCTACTCTTGAAGTCAAGTCATTTAAGGTTTCTATAGTTTGTTATATCGGAAATAAATGAAATATATTTGAAAGTTTGATGTAGTTTGATAGAGTTTTGTTTATCATCAAAATTCAAACATAAGATAGTATTTGCCCTCCATACGTTTGCTCGCCAACAGACGTGGGCGCGCCAGCAGGGGAATCCAAAATCAAAAAGCCATCAAAAAAAGCGACCAATTTTTAGCACCTTTTGGAAAACGAAAATTGATCTTTCCTTCATCTTCACTGGAAAAAGAAAAAAAAAATTTAGAGGTTGATCCATACAAACCCCACTGATAGGGAAGAGACCCAGATCACGTTTTCAAGGATCGAACTCAATAAAAAATAGAACTGCAAAGAGTGATCCCAGCCAAAGAAAGCAAGAGCGATATATTTCTGCAGGGGAAGGAAGACGAAGAACAAGAAGAGGAAGAAGGGAAATCGAATACCCTGTTCTCCGGGTCTCGTTCAATGACCCAAAAATCACAATCCCATCAGGCACGTGTTCAGTGTCTCTCTCTTTGAAAATATCTGAACGCTGCAATCCCTTTTGTCTCTCAAGTTTCGTTTGCTTGTGAAATTATGTGTGAAATTATGAAATGCTGAAAATGGGTCTTTGATTAGTTCTATGAAATATTGAAACATCGATTTTTTGCAATCGGAAATGCAGAAGCAACAGAAAATTGTCATTGGGGATGTCTATGGAGTCGTCATGCTTCCTAAAAACATCGAACTTGATAATAAACCCTGCAAGTTACAGCTTCAAATTCAAGCTCCTGTCATTGGCAAAGTGCTCAAGGTCGCTCTCTTATGTACATTTTATCCCTTTCATCTTCTTTTCTGTGGTGGGTTTTGATGATAAAGAAGTCACAGTATCTCAGATTGTAAGTGGGGACTCCTCTTGGGGAGAATTTAGTGAGTCAGAATCTTATTCTTTATGTTATTTCTGGAGAAATCTCGGGGAAGGAAAATTATGTGAAACAGACGAAGTAGAATTGGTGGTTCTAGTGGTAGAGTGCGTGTTTTTCATAAGAAAGACCAAGTAAAACATTTCTTGGGCGGTATATGAGCTTACCAATCACAGCACTAACAAACACACACAAGCAAAAAGCTAAGTGTGGTGCAGTGATTCCCAAGCAAAAATAAATAGGAGTTGGAAGATCCTTTGGCATTTTTTCTCGTCTGTTTTGTCAGTTGCTTGTAAGAAGACGAAAACGCCTTATGAAATGAGTATATCTAAACTCTTTGGTTATAATAAAGGATGGACTGAAGCATTTCTCGTTACTTTGTCTGTGAAATGCTATCTTAGTTCTATATATCTGGTTGCAATACACGATGGAAATTTTCTAGCAAATTAGGGTGACATGGTTTCTTCGATATGCTTATTTTTGTATCTTTCTCAGGTTTGATGGAATTTTCTGGCAAAATAGGGCATTGTGGTTTCTTCAATAGGATTGATCTTACTCCAAATCTTTCTTTTCCATTTCCCAGTGTACTGAATTAACATGAGAAAAAAAAAATGATTTCTTGTGATTCAGGGTTTCCTTAGAACCAGGGAAGTCTGTGAGTTTCTTAGTGGTGCTTTAGCAGGAGTGATGGCCAAAGCAGTTCTGGCACCTCTTGAGACCATCAGGTTTTGTTTTCTTGTCCTTGATAGTCACATAATATGTCTAATGAGTTACAGTTTCCATTCAGTGTGCATATTCTACAATGTTCTTTCATCGTATTCGGTGTTCTCTATTTATAAAAAGAGAAAGCAAAAATATTTACAATGTTCCGTTAGATGAATGTCTTGGGGCAAATACTTTTGAATGTTCAATTAGATGAAAGTCTTGGGGGAAGATTTATACATTCGAATGTTATAGATGAAGGTCCTGGGGGAAGATTTATACTCTTGATCGGTCATGTAACCTAACAGTTTATTTGCTCTTTAGGGTTTCCCATTTGAGCAGGCATTTGAGCAGGCATAGGAACAATTAAGCCAAGAAATGACATCGAATCAACTTAGTAGCAAGGTGTTAGTATTAAAGGATAGAAATTAAGCCATTCCAACAATAATTAGCATTTTGTGTGGAAGCTGTTATTTTACTTTGTAGTGAGGGCCTTCTCCAAGAAGGGGAGAGAATAGCTCCTGAACAGAAGGTTGATAGAAAAGACCACTACCAATAGAAGACATGACTGTCTCATGTTGTAAAACGTATGCTTCTCTTGGGTTTTGGTGGTTAACAATTGAGTCTAAAGATCAACAAAAACCTACATTGTACCTTTATATAGGTTCTTTTATCACTAAGTGTGATGTGATTTCTGTTTTCATAGATCAATATTTGAAAAAAAGGTTCTAATTCTATGCCAGGGTGCATGGTTTGTCATGCTGGGGGTTGAGAAAGCCATGTGACACTTGTTTTTGGCAGAGGCCAAATTACAAACAACTCAATTTTTACCTGGGACCTGGTAAAGTCGAGGACTGTTTGTTTAAGTAAATGAGTTAGCATCTTTGGCGAGACATGTTGTGATTTTGGCACTGACCTATGGAGAATTGAAAGACTCTTAAGAGTGCCTAGGTGTTAAAGCGCCCCATTGACTGATGGGCCCTGCTTGGTGTCCCCTAAGTGGCATTCCTTGCAGGGGGAAAACAGAAAAAAAAGGAATATATTTTATGGTGTATTAAAAATTTTTTTAGAGGATTCCATCTGTCTATAATATGTAACTATTGTTATTTTGTGGACATATTTGCCGGTCTATTCTATATACATAATTTTGAATACCTATTATTCTTACATGGATAGGCAAGTTGGGTGAAAAGATAAGCAACAAGGAAAGGGAAGGGAAAATGACATTTATCCCTTTTGTAGGAGACCTTTCCTCATGGTGATGAACATCATGGACACTATCAATTCTGGGTCTTTGTAAGTTATATTGAGTTTATTATTGCTGATGTGCTTTGGAAGATATGATGTGGTATGTGAACATTGAAGGGGCAGGTTTGCTTTGATGAATTCGAGACTGTGCAGAATGTCTTTAGCCAACATGTGTTTGTGGGAAGAAGATTTTCTGTAGTCATGAGCTACCTTGATGCTATTAGGTTGAAGTAGGGCAACATTTTGCATGTCGATTTCATGCACTTGTTTAGCTTAGTATATTTCTTATTGGGTCATGAGTGTCTAAGGGCCATGATTGAAGTTTAAGGCATGCTACAAGACTCAAGCTAGCATACCTTATAGCAAATGAAGTGTTTTTTTGGCATGGGAGGTATATCAGGAGGGTTTTGAGTTCCTATGATTAGAAACAAGTGTGCTTCAACATTGAGGGATGTGACAATGACTCATCTGCAATGCCTATGTCTAGTATGGTTAGGGCTTGTTTTAGGGAAGATGGGTTCTCATCAGAATGTGACATTTTATAGGATTTGGTTTAGTTGTGACCACGGATGAAAATGTTGGTGTTAGTATTGGTCAGGTTGTATAAGTATTGGTTGTGTCGGATGACACAATGAGATCGGGCATTTTGGACACAATTGTTTTTCCTCATAACCACGTCAAAAGTGAATTATGTAGTAATATTTGATGATCTTTAGTCATCTATATACTCATTTTAAGAGTTTTAGTTGATTTTATTAGAATTAATCTTGATATCTTTCTAAGACATTTAAAAATATTCTTTGACGTTTGATCTATGCATGTGTCATACCTTTAAAAACATATGGAATTAGACTTCTTAGAAATTTATGAATATTTAAAATGAGTGAATTTAAGTTTCCAAGAATGACGTGAAGCAAATTTGCACATGGTACCGTTGGATTGTTTTGCCAGTATTGGATAATATCTGTGTTGGTGCCTTTTGATATCGATATATATCAGTCAACATTTTCATTTGCAGTTATGACACTTGATTTTTTGTTTTACCCTTTGATGGTTTTTAGGTCGGACTTGATCTGGTGAACTTTTTATATTGGTGTCTAAAAGCAGGATGATGCTTGGCTTGATGTCTCTGTTTTATTATCTCATGACCCATGGAATTGAGCACTTGTCATCATACAATTTCCCATAGACCTGAGAAAAGTAATTACTTGGAAAATGGATAAAAATTATCGTCATCGGTATTAGTATCGGTCATGGTTACATCAACATCAGATATGAGTCCTATATTGTGAAGTGAAACCCACGTTTACAATTTTCAATAGGAGAAATAGCTGGAGTACGCTAGCAATAACTCTGGCTTATGCATGAGTGCTCTTTACTCGCCCACATGAATCCTCCAAGTAAAAAGGATTTTTCTAAAGTAATCTGGAACTGGCTCAATCTTCTTTTGATGAGTCTACATATTCTTTCCCCTCAGCATTCAAAGTAGAAAAGAAGTACCAAAGATCTAAGATAGTTGTCATGATGTCTATGTAGTTTCGTCGAGGAAGTTTCAAAGTAGAAACAATATGCATTTTTTAATAGCTGAATTCATGAATAAAAATATCGATATTAGTATCGATCACGACAATATTGGTATTATACATATTGGATAATTTGTATTGGTATTGGATATATTAGAATGAAACAATTTTCTAAAAACCGTATGCTTATAGGGCCGTATCGGCTAAATATATTGCAATTTTGAATATATTGGACAAACCGTATCGGCTGATATTTTGAATATCGGCCAATATATCCTGATATTGTTACGATAATTGAAAATATTGGTATCGGGGGTCCTGATACTATATTTTCATTAATAATTGATTTGGATATTCATGCCTAATTTATTAGTGTAGAATATGCAGGACGAGAATGGTGGTTGGCGTTGGCCCAAAAAACATAATTGGAAGTTTTGTTGACGTCATCGAGCAACAGGGATGGCAAGGGCTGTGGGCTGGAAATACAGTCAACATGCTACGTATAATCCCTTCCCAAGCGATCGAGCTTGGAACATTTGAGTGTGTTAAGCGAGCAATGACATCGGCTCAAGAGAAATGGAACCAGGCTGAAGACACTAAGTTGCAAATTGGGCATGTCACTTTGCAATTTTCTCTCTCGTGGATATCTCCGGCTGCTGTGGCTGGTGCTGCTGCTGGGGTTGTCAGCACACTTGCTTGCCATCCTCTTGAAGTTGTTAAGGTACGTTTTAAGTTAAAAGGAGCTGCAATCTGAACTGCTGCTTATTATTAATGCTTCTTGACATCATGAGCTATTGTATTTGCTACTATATACAGGCTTTTCCAAATTGTCTACCTATGCCCTTTGTTTGCCCGCCTCAGGTGTTAATATCGGTATTGATTGCGGTTGTGTGGATGATGTGTATGGTATCAGATTTAATTTTTTTTCTGACTACATTAAAATCGAGTTAGATATTAGAGTTTGACCATATTTGATCACATTTTATCTATTTCAATGTTTTTAGTCAATTTTATTAAATAAAATTAACATTATAATAATAAATAATGCGTTAGTAAGTAACGAAACAACAAGTCAGAAGCTATTGTATTTTGCATTCCATAGTGTTTTCCAAATTATTGACCTTTGCTCTTTGTTTGCATGTCTTGAGTGATGTTATGGGTATCGGTTATGGCAATATTAGTATCAGCCATGTGGGTGATATGTATTGGTATCAAATATAATTTTTTTCCTAACTACATTAAAACCAAGTTATATACTAGAATTTAACTTCATTTAATCACTTTTGTTTTCCTATTTGAAGGGTTTTAGGTAATTTTATTAAATGAAATCAACACTTCAAGAATAATTAATATGCCAGCAAACATGAAACAATAAAGTCATGCGAAATACAGTTAAATCTAGGAATAACTTTGCAATAAGTAACAAATATCACAGCACATATCTTTATAAAATACATGGAGCAATCAGTTTGTTTTTTGACCACATGACCACTTATAACTTAAGGGGGCTATGCCGTCGAGAATGAAATGAACCATAGAACCATGGTTACCTTTTGCACACATCGTCATACACGTCGTGAATAGCTTAGAGTGAAGTTGAGCGATGGGCCTGTTTTTTGACCACATGAATACTTATGACAGAAGGGACTATGCCGACGAAAACAAGTTGAGATGAAATTGTGATATTAAGGTTAATGTATGATTTAATTGCGTTAGATTTGGAAAAAAAAAATTGAGTGGTTCATTCATTTGGGATGCTAAACAGAAATGAAGAGGAGAAGAAAAACAGGAGGCTCTTGCATGCGAAAGAAGTAAAGGAAATGAGATGAAATAACTATCGATATATCGTAATATATTACCGATAAGGTTATATACTGCGGTTGTTTGCTGTATCCAAAAATTTATGTATTGGGGGCTGATACCGTTATATATATTTTGATTGGCAGATCGTACTTCACTTTTTTTCGGTTTTTGTTCTTGCATCCTTTTGTGGATTCTTAATCAAGCATTTCTCATCTATATTGCTTTCTCTACAGGATCGATTGACTGTAAGACCTGAAGACTACCAAAATATAACATTAGCACTTGGCAAGATTTATAAGGAAGGTGGACTTGGTGCTCTATATGCTGGAATCTCACCTACCCTCATGGGGATGCTACCGTACAGCACCTGCTACTATTTCATGTACGACACATTGAAGAAATCCCACTGTGTTAGAATGAATAAAACTTCTCTGAACCGTGGGGAGATGCTTTTGGTAGGTGCTCTTTCAGGTGAGAATAGATGAAAATATTTGATATAGATATCAGTATTGGTATAGATTGTGACCATATTGTTATCAGATATATAGAATAATACAAATTTATATTGGACATATTGGAAGAATTTTTTTTTAAAAATTACAAGTTGATAGAGCTGTAATAATTGATTTATTGTCAATATAGTAATATATTACGATATTGTCACAATATTAAAAAATATCGGTTTTAGAAGATTTGATATTGGTATATATTGATTAATATTATATTAATTACTTGATGCCTAGTGACTGTTTGCTAGACTCCATTGCCCTATTCTTGATATTACATGATGCACGCACTATTGTGATAAAAATGGCAACCTAGAGCATGATGTTCTCATTATACATGCTGTTGAAGGAAGGTCAAACTATTTTTCGGTCTATTATATACGATTCTATCTTATATCATGTAAGAGGATATTTCCATGATTAGAACCTGTAACCATTATGTCATATGTGACGACTTTATTATTATGTCAAGGCTTCCTTTCAAGTTCTTAAAATGAGTTCTAAAATTGCATTTATTTGTAGAATGTCCAATTTAAAGCTTTTTCTAAACTTAGAGAACAACTGTACTTAGAAGATGTTAGATATTTTCGTAACGGTGTAGCATGTTCTGCATGTCAATGACGGATCACTCCACATGTGATGGCGGTCGATTGATAGTTTTTATAGTTTTCTCAACCAATACAATGATCAAATATCCTAACTACTAACTAACATAAATATTCAGTTTGGCGGGATGAAAAGCACACTAGATCCAATATAGAGATTACTTACAAAGAACAATGCTTAAGCTATTGATAATCTTATTTCCAGTTGAAAGTTCTGGGTTTGAATTTTTTAGCATGAAATACAATCAAACAAAGCTGTCATTGTATTTTAGAGACGATTCTCATTTACCTGTTTGTAATTATATGGTGTGTATAATCCTTAAGGAAGGTAATTTTGACACGTCTTGTGGTTTTCCATAGAAAAAAGGCTATAAGTTGTTTCAAAAGCATATTGTTCTTCATATTTCATTTCAGCTGCCACACATTTATGACCTTGTAGAATTAGATGAACTTCAGGCAATAACTTTCAGGTTCTATTTTGCACTGGAAACAGGTTTGACAGCGAGCACAATTAGCTTTCCGCTTGAGGTGGCGAGGAAACGGCTCATGGTAGGTGCACTCAGAGGTAAGTGCCCAGCTAACATGGCTGCAGCACTGTCTGAAGTTGTCCAGGAAGAAGGTCTAATGGGACTCTACAGAGGATGGGGAGCGAGTTGCCTGAAAGTCATGCCAAATTCAGGCATTACATGGATGTTCTACGAAGCTTGGAAAGACATATTGCTTGTCGAGAGACACCATTCATGAAAGAGAAATAATTTAGGGTTATTGTTCATCTATTATTTTGTAGGTTCGCTAGCATGGATGTATCAATATGGATTTAGATGCCTTCTAACGTCATTGCTCATAAAAAGCCAATTCCATACTCTTCATCTTGTCCCCAATTTTATTAGTGGGGAGATCCAGCTTGAGCCTTTGGCAATGTCCCCAATTTTTGACCTTTTTCTTCTTGGATGGTGAGTTTTGATGTAACAATAGTTGATTTTTGTAACATGAAAGTCATGACTTTTAAAAAAGCAAACTTATTTGCATTGTAGGGATAATACTGAGTATGATTGAATTTTTACGGAGCTTGTAGTACCTATGTAGCAGTCTTTTTCGCTACAATGTCAATATGATGGCAGATTAAACATCTTGTTGGGCTGAAGCTGTGTGAAATTTCAGGACGACCGGTAATCATCTGATTTTGCTTTGGCCTTGCCTAAACAGCACCTAATTTTCTTTCAGTTGAGTATCTTGATACGTGATCTATCTCATGAAATATTATTTTGATCTATTTCTGTAGTTTCATATATTATGATAGTTTGTTGCTTTAGTTGTATGATCTTGTTGCTCAATATATTTGCTTGTTTACAGAGTCCGTATTGTAGTGTGAAAGTGGTTTGAATTGAAGTATGGGCAAGTCATAGAGATTAGTTTGTGCCATTTAATTGATTACGTGGTCAAATAATTTGTCTAAATTGATTGGTGTTTTATATCCAATGCCCGATTGATAAAGTCTTTGGGAGAATCAAATTGTGGAAAAATCTTCTGGTCTCATTTGCCCGTATAGTGCAGCTTATTCATCCCATGTAAGAGTAACCTCAAGTTGATGGATTTGATCTGTAGCGTTTTCTGTGGTATGGATTGGTTGATGGTAAATACTTGGCAAAAGTTGCTTGGAATATTGTTTGCAAAATTAAAGATGGTGGAGGGCTGGGGATTAAAATATCTATGCTTGGAATGAAGCCGTTCTCTCTTGGCATATGTGATGGGGACTCCAATGCTATTTGGGTCAATTGGACCAGGTTGAACCGCATCAATGACTGTTGTGTTTTGATGATTAAAACTCTCAATTTGTCCCATGAAATTACTAGAAGATAATTAAGCTCTAACCCTTTATTCGGCCGTTCATTAAACAAATTTTTAGCAATAGCAAGAGCATGGTTCTTTAGCTAGACTCCTGGCATCTTGTTGGGTCCCTTATGTTTACATTCCTGGTGCATATCACCCTTGGAATGCAGAAGTGTCTCCTGTCATTTATGATAATTTTCTAAGATGGTGTACCGTGGCACGACATGTTGTGGGTGGCCTTATCACATCCTGGTGTTGGACTACCATCCATTGTAGGAGATTAACGAATAAGCAATAGATTATCAATTATATTAAATGGGCCCCAAGGTGTAGTTGAGAATTCTCTTTGCACACTTATTGCTGCATTTTTCAGCCTCCTCATAACAAAGTCTCTTGGTATTTCCGAGTTTTTGATAGCGTTACTACCCCTCTCATACTGTTAACATCTAGCTTTTGGTAGAATTAGTATGATGCACTGGTATTTTTCCTTAAGAATTGCCTTCGTTGATGACACCTATTCTCATCTCTTTTCTATATTTTGCTTTTAGCAGAAGGCGCAACTGGAGATCTATGAAAGGAGGATTGCTTGTTCTTGGCCTTTGGGGCAGCTAATGATCAACGCTAATTGGGATTCTTATGCTTGGCAAGGCACCTAACTCATCAAGGTATCCTCATTTGGAAAAATTATAATAATATTATCTTCAGTCAGGCTAATGCTCCCTCCATCCAATCCATTACGGATGCTATTTGGGCACATTTTCTAGGAGAAAATGCTTACTTTGTAGATAGGACCATGATTTGCTTCTCAGATGAGAAATGCAAGTTTGAAATTTGTGGTTGCCTCCTATCTCTCTCCTAACTTGTGTTCTTTTTGAATTTGTTAGCAATTTTTTATTTTGTTGAGGGCTTCGTGGGCTCCATTGGACAAGGGGACCTCTCATTGGTGGTCTTCTCTCTTTTCTTTTGGGATGTCTCTTTATGAAATATGAAATTTTATTTCTCTTATTATTATTATTATTATTATTATTTTTACTTTTATTTTTTGTTGATCTTGCTTGTACTTCTATTTTGATTTTGTATTATATTTATATGGGATTTGAAATTTATTAATCTAT
>JAOVVI020012218.1:0-12323 GCA_028571085.2 Nepenthes alata | reverse complement strand
TCCGAAATATGATGGAAAATTATGAACTTTAATAAAATCAATTAAAATAATATACATTTATATATTTTTTTATTGTTCAGTAAAATTGCAGAAAAAAAAATTGTTATGATTATCGAAATTCCTCATTATAAGTCTCATTTTCATATAAATAAAGAGCAAATAAACTGAGATAACTTGTAGGTGTCATCCTAATATGTTCTTGGATTCAAATTATAATACAGATTAGAGAACCAAAAATTAGTTCACTTGTTTTGGCCAATTTAAAATAGGTGCAGCCTTAATATACTTCAAACTTGAATCCTATATAATACAATAAATAAAATATCAAATGATTTGTAAGATTAACTCTCCAGTTTATTTTTTGATACTCAAATCGGTTATATTTATTTGTTGAAAGAGAAAACGAGGATGTAAAATGAGAGTGCTAATGTTATATGAAAAGTTTTAGAGATGTACACTTAATGAAAAGTGTCTTAAGAAGAAAGAGAGAAACATAATTAAAATAAAACGTCTTGAAATTATCACTTGCTAGCTTTTTGGTATATGGCTAGAGGGAAAATACTTTTATTTGGTTTATCATTTTCTTTTGTTGTTCGTCCTCCTTCTTCTATTGATACGGAAGGATATATATAAAATTAAGAGGCAATTAACCTCTCCTGCCAACTGCTTGGATGGATAAGGAAATACCATTAGGCCAATGGTTATTGACCAGCAATCGGGTCCATTGAGCTACCTGGATAAGAGAAGAAAGTTGTTTGTTTCGGTCGGCCAGAGGAGATGCTTGCACGGGAAGTGAGTTGTCCTGATAGGGCCAATGGACTCATCCATCCACTTTGGATTATATGGGTCGACTGTGATATTATTCAATTCCAAACCAAATTTATGATGAACCTTTCTCTTGGACCAAAGATAATAATACCCATCACTAACCACCTATACCGGGAAGTTTGAAATTCAACTTTTTGATATGATGACCGAGGGATAGTCAATTGTCCAAACTCATACTTCTAGTCTGAAAGACTTCACTTGCTGGCTGGACGTCGATTATCAATCAGATGAGCTTTACTACTCATCGAGATGAGGGCTCTCAGTCCGGCGGGTTTCATTTGTGTCGCCAGTAGTAGTATTAAATGTGACCCTCTTCGAATCTCGTGCCATCTCAAAATTGCACTAATCATTATTACTAACTTCAAGCAATTGATGGCTTACGGGCAGCTGACACATATTGCAGCCATGATAAGACGTGTCCTTTGAATTTCTTTCTACGACGTCGTTTTAACCCTAAGGTGGCGTTTGATTGAAGAGAATAAAATTTTTATTTCCTCCTTATTTTCATAGAAATAAATATTCATCCATTTGATTATAATTTTACCAAAAATAAATATTTTCACCTTTCATTAAAGAATAATTATTGTCACATATGAGAAAATAACTAATTATTATTATTATTATTATTATTATTATTATTATTATCATCTTCATTATTATTATTACGCTTTATTATTATTACTATTACCACTATTATTATTATTACTATTTTCACCTTATTCCTCATACTATTCTACAAATTAAATAATAAAATATTAATTTCTACATTATTCTATTCTAACAATTAAATATAAGAATAATAATTTTAACTATATTCTCATCCTATTCTATTCTATGAAAATAATTATTCTATTCACATCTTATTCCATTCTAATAACCAAACATATCATAAAAGTTTCATTTAAATTGTTTAAAATTATAATTCCCGCACTTCTTCTGAAAGTTTGTCACTTTCCGTTCGCTTTAAATTTCTTTCATCTCCTTCTTGCCTCAAAGCTTCTTAACCTTCTTCCATGGCACCCAATGTTAAAGACATCTAGTTAATTCTTACATTGGTTGACGTTGATTTCCTCCATACTCGATATAAGATTCCAAACTCTTCGGTATATCTTTTGTGTGGTGTGGGTTGCAGAGCTTGGTCTTCACTGGAAGGATACATTATGGTCTACAAGACTCATTTGAAAGGAGGGCTTCGTTTTTCAATGGTGCCGGAGTTTTGTGAGATCATAGTGGTTTTGCACATTCTGGTTGCAAGATTGCAATCCAATGCCGTCTGTTTTCTAGTTTCAATGCGTGTCTTTGCACGCCTCCATGGTCTGGAATTAGACACCAAGCCAGTAAAGGTAATATTTCGTTTCTATCATGGAGCAGATTGAATTACAATCTCTCATTATCCTAATTTTTTGTTAAGCAGGGAAAACCCTGATTCAACTAAAAGGTGAAAAGATTGATTTTTCTTCTTGACGACTCCCTTTGGATGGGAGCTCTCCAATGAATGGAGTCGAGTTTGAGTATCGTTTTGTACTGAGGTGCTTGAGCACAAAAAGGAGTCGGCGAAGGAGCTAACAGATCTTATCAAGGAAAAGGTTGGCTCCTTTAATGAAAAAACAAACAGTGGTTGATGGCCAAGGCCCTTGTTCAAGCAAAATGAGATCCTCATTTGAAGGGGTGAGATGCACCTCCTATGCCATCGGCCCCCAAAAGGAAATTGAAAAGGAAGTAAAGGCCACTACACATAAGTGAGCCTTCTGATAAGGCGGGCAAGCGTTGGAAAGTATCATCCGGGTCCTCCTCTTCTGATGACAACCAAGCTACCATCGGCCAATTAGTTAGGGCAAAGCGGTTGTTGGAGAGGGTGGGCCCAATTCTTACTTCTTTGGCCCAAACATTTGGGGCCATCGGATCTGACGAGGGTTATGAGCCCTCAGAGCCTACTGCTTTGACTACGGGTGACCCTAAAATTGGCTTAGGGGATGAGCCCATCCCAGTGCCAACCTTTTCCTTATATGGGGTGCCAGCAGTCCCACCATCTCTATCTAAGGAGCCCTTGCTTGATATTCCTACTGATTTTGTCAAAGGGGCCTCCTGGATAGCAGAAATTCAATCTGGGGAAGCTGAGGAGGTACCTCAGATTGAGGTTTTGTAGGCTAGTATCCTAGAGGTGGCTGTCTCTTAACTTGTTGCTAAAGTTGTCGAGGGACCTTCTGCTAAGTCCCTAGTGTCCGAGGCCAAGGGAAGAGTCGACATGGACGACATGCCAGGCCTAGAGGCTCCTGTGTTCGAGGTCAAGGAGGAAGCTGGAGCTGAGGGAGTAGTCGAAGCACTTGGCTCTGAGCCCCCTGAGCCAAAAGTTTGAGGGGAGGTTTTGGCTAAAGGAGATTTTGAGACGATTGAGGTGGCCGGTGTAGAGCCTCCGGAGCCAAAAGGTCCAAAAAATTTTGGAGGTTCCGACAAGTGATGGTCCCGTGGGAAGCTCATCCTTCTTTGAGGTACCGGCCAAGCATCTATTGAGTTCCTTTCTTATTTTTTGTGATTTCTAACTTATTTTCCTTTTGCAGCTTCAAGAATTGACACTTCGACTTGTCTCCACCGCCGACCGCCTGTCTCAGAGCTACATTGAGATAGAGACGTTTTGGGCCACGAAGGAGCATGTCTCCTGTCTTGAACACGAATTGTCCGAGATGAAGTAAAAATATGCTCATCTCTGTAACCAAAACTTTAGACTTGAGAGCGAGTTTAGGTCCTCCATCAGTTCGAATGACATTAGACAGGTGATGGAATATAAGTATTGGGACGGTATCGACCTTTGCCGACACATTACAAAGATGGTGGCTCCGAGCATTCCTACTTTCATCTTTTGTCCAAGGAATGCCAATATTCGACATCAGTCTGATGAGCTATATCATCTCAGATATGATGTGGAGTCATGGGAGCCCCAACCGGAGACCTCGCAGCCTCGCAACGATCCCCCTCCAAAATAAATTTTTTATATCATGTAATTTAATACTTTCTTATAAATGAATAAAATAGCATTGTGATAATCGTGTCAATCTTCTTCTCTCTATTTTTATTATTTATGCACATATCATATGGTTTGCCTTCCGACCGGACATTATAGCCTTCGATGCTAGTCTCTTGGGGTAACTTAAGTCGTTGTCCACATGTGGCTATTGGCACTCAGTGATGACAAAGGTTGTCATAGTTTTGGTATGTCTTATTTAAATTTTTGGATCATGGTCGACTGACAATATTTTCTCATTTTGTTGGAGGTCTTTATATTCGTACTTAAGGAAGCCCCCTAAGTTTTTAACTTTCAGTCCCATGAGAACCGCTTGGTATTGTGACCAAATTTTACAATCCAACCTCGTTAGGGCCGCTCGGTAATATGACCGAGTTTTGTTAGCCACCAAGTTATGGTTCGAGGGGTAGGTGAAAGGACCTCATCTAATTTATGGGCAGTCTAGATTGTGCAATTTTATGAGATGACAAACAAACATTCATGTGAATAATGAACAAATGAATAATCATTTTATTAATAAAATGTAACACATTTTATAAGCATTTCAGATTATACATGCTAAATTTACATGGGCCATATATACATTTACTGAGAATATTTCTTGAGATGAGAAGCATTCCATATCCTAGGGACGAGCTTGCCATTCTGGGTACATTACTAGTATGCCTTATTTCGGAGAATGGCTAGATAAGAAAATGTCATTTCTAATTGGGTGAGAGCTTGTTCCGGTCGGCATTCTTGTCGGTTGCCTTAATATTTCATAAGACTAAATCTCCCACCTCAGCCTAGCGCGCTTTAACCTTCTTGTTATAGTATCGAGTAATTCGTTGATGGTAGGCTGTCGTCCATAAATGTGCCATGTCCCAAGCCTCTTTAAGTAGGTTAAGGTTTTTTCGGAGCCTCTGAGAGTTATTGAGTGGGTCAAAACATTCAACTCAGAGATTAGATAGTCCGACCTCTATTGAAATGACAGCCTCAACCCCATAGAACAAATTAAAGGGGGTCTCGTAGGTTGGCTCCCTAGGCATCATCCTATTGGACCATAACAAAGATGGTAGCTCGCCCACCTACGAGCCCCCAACGTCTTCCAACTTAGTTTTCAATGCATGTAATAGCGTGTGGTTAGTCACTTCCACTTATCCGTTGGCTTGCGAGTAGGCAACAGAGGTGTGAATCAACCTTATCCTCAAGTTTGTACAATACTTGGTGAACCTTTGTTAGTGGATTGGGTCCCATTATCAATCACTATAATGTATAGAATACCGAACCTACACACTATGCTTAGCAAACGAACTCTGTTACATTTTGCTTGGTGATTCGTGCCAGAGGGATAGCCTCGACCAACTTTGTGAAATAGTACATCCCGATGATCATCAACTTTCTTTGTCCGGAAGTAATAGGTAAGGGTCTGAAAATATTGAGTCCCCATTATGCGAATGACCAGGGCGACTGCAAGGCTTGGAACTCTATGTGTGGTTGATCGGTGAGGTTCCTATGGATCTAACAATTCTCACATTTTTGTACAAAATCTATGACGCTATGCTTCATGGTGAGCCAGTAGTAACCTTGCCACATGAGTTTGAAAGTAAGGTTCTTGCCCCTAATATAGATCCGCAAATACCAATGTATACCTTTCCTAATGGGTAATCAGCTTCTTCTGGCAAGAGACACCGTAGGTATGAGATGTAGAATCTACGTCGGTACAACTTTCCTTCCATGATGGTGTACCTGCCTGCTTTTTTTACGCGTTTGGCTTCATCCAGGTTCATTGATAGTGTGCCGTTGGACAAATATGTTCTGTAAGGAGTCATCCTATTTTTTGGGTTGACTATCTGCATCATCTCTTACTCTAGGTCATCTATACCAGGAACTCTGAGGATTTCACGTATTTCTCGTGCGTATTGCTCAAGATCCCCAGTCGCCGTAGCCCTTGCCAATCGATTTTCCATTCCGTTCTCTTCCCTCAGGATGTGGACCACCTCCATTTTGTCAAATACTAAAGTCATGCATTGGACTTTGGAGAGATACTTGAAAAGTTGGGGGTTGAAAGTTTTAAAATTTTCTCATACTTGGTTGACAACCAATTCTGAGTTACTGTAAACAACTAGGTTTTTAGTCGAACACTCTTTGCCTAATCGAAGTCCAACAAGCAGCGTTTCATACTTTCAGACTTTATTGATCGCTAGGAATCCAAGGATCATTAAGTACTTTATTTTTGATCGATAAGGAGTTCTCATGTAACAGCCCAAATTCTAGAACATAGAAAATTTCAGTCATCAAGTCCTTATAATCCGGCCAATGCCAGTTGACTGGAAAATATAATAAGAAAAGTAAATCGGCCTTAAGATGAAATCAAGTTCGGCCCTTACATGATGAAAATCTAGTCCGAATTTTCTTGTTGAAAAGAAGTTAGGCCCTTACATGATGAAAATCTAGTCCGAATTTTCTTGATGAAAAGAAGTCCGAATTTTCTTGATGAAAATCTAGTCCAAATTTCCTTGATGAAAATCTAGTTCGAATTTCCTTGATAAAAATCTAGTCCAAATTTACTTGATGAAAATCTAGTCCGGATTTCCTTGATGAAAAGAAGTCCGGATTTCCTTGATGAAAATCGAGTCCGGTGTTTCTTTGATGAGAATCAAGTCCAGCCAAGTAAGGCCGAAGTGATTTTATGGTTGGTAAGACCGAAGTAGAATTGTGGAAAGAAAGCTGAAGTTGATGATCCGGTCAACAAGTGTTGACCGGAAGTCGTGTAAGAATAATCTGGTCAACGCCGATAGTTGACCGGAATGTGATTAAATGAGAAATCTAAATCCTGTTAAGTTAACCAGCAATTATTAGTGTTTAAATGAGAAATCTAAATTTTGTTAAGTTCAGTTAACCAGGAATTTAATATGTTTATATGAGAAAGCTAAATCTTGCGAAGTTCAGTTAATCAGGAATTTAATGTGTTTACATGAGAAAGCTAAGTCCTGCTAAGTTCAGTTAACCAGAAATTTAATGTGTTTACATTAGAAAGCTAAATCCTGTTAAGTTCAGTTAACCAGGAATTAATAGTATTTAAAGGAGAAATCTAAATCCCGTTAAGTTCAATTAACTAGAAATTAATGAACTCCTTGGGAATGTAAAACCATAAATGATCTAATTAAGAAGGAAACTTCTTGGAAAATATAGAGCCATAAATAAGAAACATTCCGCCTGTACTGCCAATCATTAATGACGGTCATCAGACGCAAGGCCTATAAATAAGAACTAGAAGAATGAGAAAGAGGCACGCAATAGAGTTTCTAGTAAATGAATGCCAAAAGATCAAGGTAAAGTAGAAGAAACCCAAGCAAGAGTAAAGATCAATGCAAAGTAGAAGAAACCCAGGCAAGAGTACTCACCTTATTTTAAAGTTCATGATTATGCATGTTTGTGATACGAGTATATCTGATATTCTTATGAAATTATGTTTTAGTAAGTATGAAGTTTGTTCTGTTCCTTTATCTGATATTTTTATGAACTTATATTTCAGTATGTATAAAATTTATTCTATGTATGAAATTTGTGCTGTTCATCTGATTTAAGGAAGAATTGTTATGAATTGCATGTTTAAAAAGAAATCATGATATTCCTAATGTTCTGCTTAATGTATGTTTAATTGTCAAAATTATATGAACTTTGAGGATCACTCAGATTTTGGAGCTCCAGATTTTAAAGAAGGCTCACTCCGGTTTTGAAACTTCAGAATTTTAAAGAAGGATCACTCCGGTTTTGGAGCTCCGGATTTTAAAGAAGGATCACTCAAGTTTTGGAACTCCGGATTCTAAAGAACTCCGGATTTTAGAGCTTCAGATTCTAGAGTTTTGGATTTTAAAGCAGTAAAAAGAACTCTGGATTTTAGAGCTTTGGATTTTGGGGCTCCAGATTTTAAAGAACTCTGGCTTTTAGAACTCCGAATTTTAAAGAACTTTGGCTTTCAGAGCTTCGGACTTTAAATAGAAAAGAACTCTGATTTTCTGAACTTTGAATTTTAAATGAAAAAAGAACTCCGGTTTTAGAACTCCAAATTTTAAAGAAAGATCACTCCGGTTTTTAAAGTTCCGGATTTTAGAGCTTCGAATTTTAGAGCTTCGGATTTTAATGAAATTTGAACTCTGGCTTCTGAACTTCGGTTTCCATTGAAAAAGAGCTCCGGCTTTTGAACTCCGTCTTTTAAGAAAAGAACTTCGACTTTATGAAAATACATGTAATCCGGACAGTAAGTGGAACTCTACGACTTTCGAACTATGAAGAACAGCCATTAAAAGATATGAACTAAGAACTGAGTTTCCATTAAAGTTGCTGTTAAAGATGGATGAAGGATATTGGAGTGACACTTGAGGATTGCCTCTTGGGCCACGGGAGGGAACTTTTGGTGGCATAAGACTTTTGGACTACGGTCTCGTGTGCCGGGTTAAAGGTATTATCTCCCGCCTCGGGGAGTATAATGAGAGGATATGACTTTAGGTTGTGGGGTTATACACAACCCGTCCTCGATGTTGTCCGCTCCCGTTTGGTCCCTAAAAATGATAAGAATTACGAATGATTTTATTAGATTCTCCGAAGATAAGATAATAAGAATAAGAAGAAACGATATGATGGTTTTCGTATGCTAAGCATGTTATGAAACTCTGTTTTGATTCGATTATATGTATGTTTTGTTTTCTGCATGTGAGTATCTTGTTCGGCTTTATAGCTCATTCTTGCAACTTTTCACATGACGAGAGGCTTATGGAGGACGAAGTTGAGTAGAACCAAATGTTGTAGCTAGATGACATAGCTGGCCGAAGCTGAGCAATGAATAGCTTAATTTATTTCCTTTTGATGTTTTGAGAAGACTTGTAAAATTGTTCTGCTGTTTAAGAATCTATGAATGTTAGCATGTTTCCGTGATTACTTTTTGGATACTGAAATTGAAATGTCTAGTAAGCATCTCATGTAGTTCGACTTCATGCAATCCTGTGTATAAAAAAAAAGAAAACTTTTTATGTCCACCTAAGTATTATTTATTAAATAAATTTGTAAGGCAAGGATTTTAGGCTTGGCAGCGGCTTTATGGTGTAGAATAAGGCCGGTCCGTCACAGGCGGTCTCCCCAAACCAGCGCTAGCATTAGCATCCGCCCCCGAACTAAAACCCAGACTGCCTTGCCTAGATATCTTTCTCTTTAAGAACTCCTCCTCTAAATCTCGTAGTTGGCCACAACCATGAGAAACTCTTTGTCTAGGTGCCATTGCTAATACTCTCTTTGAAAAAATAACAATTAGGTCAGATCACAATTAAACGTGAATACCAACTATGACACTATACACTATGTGGTCAAACATAACTAACAGATCCTAATTTAGTCCTAACCTAAGTGAATTAACTTAACTTGATTAAGACACTAACTAAGACATCGCGGCTAGACAATCAAATTTAACTACTGATCCTGACTTAGTTCTAGTCAAAGTTATTAAAATTAGGATAACTAGAGCTATCCGATCTAACTTAATCATTCTACGCCTTTATTTACATATTCAATCTATCTTACTCTAACCAAAATTTTCGCATAAGATTCAGATCAAACCTAAGGCATCTCATTTTCTGATACCAACTATGACGAGCCACATTTCTAATTGAAATCTAGGAGAGTTTTGGCTGAAAACAGCCGTCAAACTAATACAACTTGTATATAATCCCTGTACAGTACAATATATAACCACAATACATCTCAAAAAAGGATCCAAAAAGCAACAAAATTACCGTGGCACCAATGTCATAATTCCAGTTATGACGTTAGTTCAGATAATATGTCACCAGGTACCTAAACAAATCACAAAAACTTACCAAAGTACATACATCTATCAAAATACAACGAAAACTAACTTTCTGTATATCACCATCACGCACATACATCCACAATATATATCGATATCAAAATATGCAAAATACTCTATAATGGTACAAAAAAACACAGAACTAAGTCCTCAAAAGTATCCTCCAAGATCTTCTTAACTAATCGACTTCTAGTCCTCTACTCTACCTCCTCAGGTATAAGGTTGTGCTCATTTGAAGGAAAGAAAATAATAATTGTGAGTCAAATACTCAGTAAGATACAATATAGCAATGATAGTAAGCAATATACTCAGATTAAGTAGAGGAATGATATAATAGCATAATAATGATGCATAAATATGAAATATGAATAAATATATTTTTGAAATATATTTATCTTTTTTTATTTTATTTTTGATTCCTTTAGGTTCTAAAACATACAAATATATTTTTATCTTTGCGAATCAGGGCCAGTAGGCCTTACCAACTAACGGTGGGTTGAACAAGGAAAGAAACATATTTACTTCTACACATTCTAAAGCATAACACCACACAATTCAAACACCTTATGGTGAGCGGTATACTTTTAACCCGATATACGAGACCATAACACATATGCCACCATATCCTCTGCTACCCAGAGGTAGTCCTCATGCTTCCACAGTAATATCGTTATGCATGTTAAGGAATACTACCCTCTAAAATACAAATCCTTAGTCCAATTTTATAATTACTTATTCGTAGTAAAATTTCATATTCGTTCATAAAACATTGTTCTCACTCCGGGAGAATGGCTCGTCGAACATAACATACTATGGAATTTCCTTCTTATACTTCTCATGATTTATATAATTCTTGTGAGTTAAGTTTTTACATGACCTAAACTACATGCATAACCAACGTAAAGCATGGGAAAAACCATAACCTTTTACCACCATGAGCCAAACACAACTTTAGAGTTTTTGGAGGACGAATCCCTTCACAAATGCATGCAACATAAATTTTGAAGCATAAACACGATAATATATATAATGTACATGCGGTTAAACATCACTATTTACACTTGACAATATCTTCAAAATACATAAAATTAACATGTATAAAATATATGTGCATAAATATCAAATATACAGAGTATCCACATCCATAAAGCTAGGGTTACGAATTTTTAAAGCCAATTCATGTATCAATCATAATTAAATTGGGTAAAATCGAAGGGGGCATAGGTTAGGATTTTGGTGAGCTAACACAGTTTAAAACTATTAAATCGGACACCTAATTGATAATGTAATATGTTCAAAGCATGGGTAACGATTTTCTAAAGCCAATTTATACAAAAATCTCAAAAATAAATGGATAAAAGCATTCGGGAGCGGGATTAGGGTTTTGGTAAGAAATACTGATTAAAACTAGCAAATCAGACATAAAATCAACGTATATGCATGCTCAAGTCATGGGTTCCATAAAATATAAATTTAATCGGGTATTAGAACGATGATACCCATAGAAAATGGAATGAAAGTGCAAAGAAATAAGAAAAAATGATATGAGTACACTTACCTCGACCAGATCTATAACTTCTCTAACTAGCTCCAAGTTGGAATCGAATCTGAAAACCTTGATCTCCTCCTCTCTCTTCTCCTTCGCATTCTCCCTATCTCATCTCTTCCGGTTCTGCATAAAATGATGTGAAAAAGAGTCGTTATGCTCTTATATCACGGGCTGGTGCTCGAGCGCCTAGCAGGTGCGGTGCCACCTTGGTGCCCGGAAGGCATCCCCCGCCGAAGTTTCCTATCGCATCCGAAACTTAATTTTTCTACATACATTAAACCTAATTTTAGTTATATTACCTTATTTACCCGTAATCACTAAATTTGAAAACTAGTACGTTACAATTAGATCATATAACAATATGTACATTATTATTTTATGGTTCAAATGAAGCAACCCAAGTTACAGAAAGGTTAAGCACTAGATCAATAGGTACAGATGAGCTAGATACAATTGAAATCCCATACACAGAAAAAATAGGAGCTTTTTTTACTGGCTCATCCTTATATGAGGAATAATGCAAACAGTAATGCTTTTCCCTTGAAGAAATAATTGGGATCTTCTCTTTAAAATCTAAAGTTGACGTTCTTTCTGATAGTCTAGTAGGTGAGGAGATAAGAATTGGAGTTGATAGATATGTAGACCTTTCGGTAGTCATCTCAACCCTAACTTTAACTACACAATCCTAAAAAATTTCATCAATAATTTTTAAAACCTCATCATCATTCAAATGAAAAGTTAGCAAAACTATTAGATGAATGTTGGACTACTTAATACAAGACCAAGGAGGACAAGCTATAAAAATACCCTTCCGCTTTTGCAATGACTTGTCTCTAAGGACAACACACCAATTAATAGCATCCAAAGTAGCCTTAGTTAAAAACTTATCAATTTTAGACAACTCGATTGGGACGGACTGTATTTTTCTACTGAAAATTCGACAGAGTTTCGTCTGTAATACAAATATCTGCTAATACAAAAATCTGTACAAAGTAATATACATCCAAATATCCAAATATCCGACATCATACAGTCAACAACATATAAAATCACACAGGATCCAATTGTCACATATTATTTGTGGC
>JAOVVI020012217.1:411-11505 GCA_028571085.2 Nepenthes alata | reverse complement strand
CCGTGGTTTTTTCCTTTCGTATCCCTCCAAAATAAATAATATACCTCATTATTACTATGATACAAAAATCGGTACCGGATAAGTGTAGACCACGCTAAGGTGTCGTAACCTCTCATTCGACTAGATACCCTAGTGTTTTCATAAGCTCTCCTCAACCTTGACCGTAGAAAGCCAATAATCCAAATACTTACGTAATCAAATATAACGCAAAAGAAGCTTTGCAAGTACAATGATAGAAATATCGTTCGGTACTAATAAGGAACGAACTCACACCATCAAGATTAATACAAAGGACTTATCATGAAATGATGAAAGAATAAAAGCGAACTGGGAATAACATATTTAGATCAATCTAACATTTAACTAATTCTCCATCAAAACCTATTATTAATACCATAAATAAATTATCACTTGCCACATACAAGTAAAAGTTACTAAAAAATCAACTAGTCCCAAAATTATATCTTTGCATATATATATATATAATACCGTTTTACTTAATGAGCTTCCAACGAATTTGGATCATGTCCTCAACCCATGCTCTAAGGTTCAACATTCACGGCCACATTCCTTAGTTCTCCCACAATACATCCATGCGCACAAAATATTGCTAGCACACACATCTATATTATTTAACACATACCCTCACATTACCAACATACACTATAACAACACCTAAGCTGTCCCCAATGGTGTACACCTACACTGCAGCAACACTGCCAGCACACATAATCCACACTGCTGCACACACACGCATAGTGTACACACACACCCACGTCACCCCTGCACCTCTCACACACTCACACCCACACTATCATGTATATATATATAAACATATGCAGCATACCATAAATATATTTATACATGTATATGGACGCACATACATATGTGCATATTGTCTTTCGCATACATACAGGACAGATTTTATGCGCCATTTCAACCAGAGGAACACGAGGCTCTATTCATCACCTAATTTCAATCTTTTTTCCCACTCTCTATGTTTCTCACTTGATTCCAACATAACACTCAGTTTTATAAAGAAGTCCAGAACATGAAATTAATCCAAAGTCACATCTCCGCATGACTCCTCGATTCACTGTTCCGAAATCGGTAACCCCAAACAGAGCATTGTCATCTGTTTTCCTTCCGGATTCAATTTCCATAAATAAAGAAAATCCTAACTTTCATCTTACAAAATGTAAAATAAGGATTCCTTTGTAACACAATATACTAATTCTTACGCCCAATCCATGGTGAAGTTTTCAAAACCCCACCGTCAGAGCCGTGTGCTCTATTTTTCCTCATTTTCACTTGCAACAAAATATGGCTAATTTCCTCCAAAATCTAGACATGCAACAAAAGAAATCAACATCAACAATGAGAAAAGGAGGATTTAATTATAACAATTAAAGGATTACTTGCAAAGGAGTCTCAAATCAACTTGTCTAATTAACGAGAAATGCCAACGGCAGCGGCTTTGACAATCCCGACGACAACCCAACAGTAAAAGCAAGGGCAACTATGGCGACATCTGTTACAGTTGCGGACTCTCGGTTCTCTTTGCTAGTTTCGTCCGTTAACGAGCCTCCCAAGAGGAGTACGAAGGCAACCCTTACTTTTAAAGCCAATGAGGCAACACAAAGGGAGAAAACAAAGCTGATGACCGAAAGAAATAAGGAAAAGTGGTTGCTCCAACCGACCGGCAGAAGGAGAAGTTGTCGCAGCAAAATCGGCTGGTAGTTTCCCCCTCTTTCCTCTCCTTCTTCTTCGTTCATTTCTTTCCTTCTTCCTTCTTTATTTTCTTCTTTTTCCCTTTTTTTTTGGTTATTATATTATTATTATTTATTTATTTAGTTATTATTATTATTATTTAATACACATTATTATTTATAAAATTTATTAATATCAATATATCATATTATTTACTTATATATTTAGTTTATCACTATATAATTCGAGTCAAAATATCAGGGTGTTATAAATATAACCTATGGTAAGTCGGGATGCCTAGTAATATAAGCGGTATGACCCATTTACCATCTCTACTCAAACTGATTAGTAATATCAATTGAAGTCAATTCAAACTATGATTGAAAGTCGACAAAAAAAAAAAGCAACTACTTTTTTCTTAGTTTTGTAACAAAAAAATGTTTTCCTACTTGTTTTATGTAAATATACCATTTTAAAGTAATAAATATATATAAATAATAAAAAAAGTTGTACAAGAGTGATTCAAAAATGAAATAAAAACCAACCTCTAAATCCTCCAAAATTCAATCACCCATGAAAAGTTGAATAAAAAACACAACTCAAGTTCCAGCAATCGAAACCATAGGGAAGCAGCAAATAAGACACTAGCCTAGGCTACAAACATAGCATCCCCAAAAACGGGTAAAAAGCAACTGGACTCCTAACTAAGGATAATAATTAGAAGGATTATCCAACTCCTAACAACAAAGAGGGCTTGATTTGTTAGAGAAAATACCAAAATATCAGGTTTCGTCACAAAAAGCCTAAAGAATAAATTCCTCAACTTGGTTGGGTTTGATATCTTCTAAAGGAGAGATTGTTCCACACGCACTGACTATATTAGACTAAAATGTTTACATCATCATGAATATAATTGATAATATATTTTTCCCTTCTATCTAATATTAGCCTAATAGATCTTTGCCAGCCAGTCCTAAACTGCCCAGGTGCACCAGTTCTGTGGTAAAAGCTTAGACAAATCGTACGAGAAAAGATGTAAAAAAAAGAAGTGGTGATCATGCCATTTACCATTGATACCATAAAGAACGAAACGGATTATAGTTGACAAATTGTATCACCTTATCACATGTGTTTAGGCATTCTTAAACAATCAACCAAAGAATGAAGGTATACAAGGAAACACAATTCTACTCCAAAACCAATTTATACCATGAAATGGATTGGAAGATAGAGAAGGCTGGCCAGGCAGAGAATAAGATATTAGAAGAAAGACCGTACACCATCTTGTCACATAAGAAGAATCCAAATTGAGGGATGACATATCCTCCAAAATTTCAATCAATAAATAATCATATTTATTGAGCCAACACTGTATATTTTCAAAGATTATACCAATCATGCAAGAGAATAGCTAATCTGTCAGGGATCTAGCTAAGTCAAGATAGAGATCACAAAAGATACCTCAATGATATTATTAATCTGACATGATCAAGTAGAAGCGCCATCCACTATGATAAATGAAATGTGTAGAAAAATATAATTGTGAAGGTCCAAAATTTTTCTTAAACTTTAAGGTGCATTATGAGGAATTCTAATTGTCGAGGTACACTTGTCCTCAATCCTATCCATACATAACTAATCAATCAAGACAAGTCTCCTTATACGGAAAGAAGTTGCCACAAGGACCACGCCAGAAGAGCTTTAATACTAGCCACTAAATTAGTGAACTCTACCCATCCTCTTTTTTGAGATAGCACACGACTGACCAAGGAATCTTTGTCCAATGGGAGCTACCTCAAGAACTGTGCCTAAGAAAGTGTGCAAGAGAGCCTCTACTTGTTTAAGAACTCTCTTTAGGAGGAGGATTACTGAAATCTAGAAAAACATGAAAGGATGAAAAAATATATAAAATTAATTGATCACGACCCATAGAGGGAAATAACGTATACTTTTAAGAAAATAACATATAGTTGATTCTACTTTTCATCACATTTGAAGAACTATTTATGGCTGATTATGAATAATGAGATGATGAAATAGTTGATCAACTTTATATTAATAAATGTCCTATTACAACCTTTTTTTATTATGTTTTATATTTTTAAGTGTGGAAACAACTAAAAGTAAAGTCAAAACTCTCCAAATTATATGGAATCAGATTCCTGAACTGGGGTTGGATGTATCCGGGGTGACTACTGCTGGTGTGTTTGTCTTGAGCTTCAAACGTATCACAGAAGTTGTTGCGTCTCTAGGTCCGTGGTTGTCGTACGGATTAGGGAGTATTCGGATTCCTAAGTACGTGGTAGCGTCAGGACGAGGGTCCGGTCTCCGTATCTCTTAACCTGGAACCTGCACAACATAATCAATAAACAAGTGGTCAGAGGTTCGACGGGATTTTTCCCACCACGACCACTCCGACGCTCAAGTCAACCAGCTCCCGCAATAAACGAAGATGTTCACCTTTGCTCTGCGCGGTGTGAGGATATATGCTGATGATACGTAAATAATGCTTATGCTTTAGAGTGAGAAATGCAATGAGCAGGTATGGAAGGCCTGGCTTCCTTAGTGCACCGTAATGAGTGGCTCACTCCCGTTGCCCGAACAGGCGTAGGGGTTCGGATGTTTAGAGATGGGGACTTGCCCAGGACTATAGGGTCCAAAGTCCTTCAGAATCTGTTTGCGTCTCCCTTTGCTCTCTAGAATTGGCTATGAGAGTTGGGAGGAAGCTTGAGAGTTTTAGAGTCCAAAATGGTCGAGAATTTGAGAGTCTAGAACCCCTTGCTCTGAGGAGGAAGGGAGCTCTTATAGGCTCCTTCCCAGTTGACGCTGGGTGCGAGAATGTCCGTTGCTAGGGTTCTGTGGCCGTTGGTCGCTGTCGTGGTGTGCCAGTCATCTCGGCTGTCATTTTGCGGTGGCTGGCAGGCTCCTATGCGCTGCCGTCCACGCCTGGTTTTCCTCTGAACGGGGATTGGCTAGCTGCTTGCGGGCAGCCGCTTGAGCCGCTGTTGCAGGCTTGACCGCGCTCTCATTGGCTGGTTCTTCCCCCATCCTGGCAGCTCATTAAAGTGATGTAGGGCTTCTGTCCTCTTCTGCCATCTGGGCGTCACATGGCCCCCCTGCGCAGTGGGCTGGGCCTCCGTCGATCGTGGGCCTTGTCACGGGACCCAACACTAGCCCCCCGTGCTTGGACCGGCAAATAGTCGGGCTGAGCATGGACCTTGGGTCCACACCGTAGCCCATCAGTCTTTCTCGAGGTACGCCGCCGTTTGTCATTTTCTGGACTCGCGCCTTCCCCAGGTGACTATGCATGCTTTTCTGACATGGATGTGATACGACACTCTGGCTAGCAAGATTCACACGCCAGGGGCTGCATCTGATTAGGGGTCTTCCCTGTTTTGTTAAAGACGTTCTTCGATCGTCGCGCCGCGCTGGACGAGAGAGAGGTACTCATTTTTCCCATAAATAAGAGGGCTCCCCGGTGAGTGGGATATATTCGTTGATCACCTTTGGGAGAAGCAATGAGGAGGCCCTGGTTTATCCCGTACTTAGCGAGAGTCCGAGAAGGAGTTGGATGGACCAGCTGGACGTCTGAAGTTCTTGATGAAAGCAGCTCTAACCTCCATGGTGCAGCTCGTTCCTCATACTAACGAGGGTGGTTCAGCCACTCGGCTGTCGTCGTATGCCCTCTCCCGGGTCGTGGCTCGCCTGAAGCGAGGTGGTGCCGTGGCGGAACCTCCGCGGGGATGTCTCCCGCTGGCGGAGGGCACCGCTCACATCTCCAACTGGCTGAGCTCGAGCACTGACCCTGGAGGGGGGCTGATGCTGGAGGTCCGCTGAGGGGATGGCAGGTTTTTCCCTACTTCCCTTGAGTGCTTTCGGCGTCGGTGCTGATCCCGCCCCGGTGGATCGTGCTACAGCGGGCTCCAACGGGGTTTGGTGCTCCTAGTGGTTTCCCCCGTTTCCTCAGTGAACTTCCGTCGGCTTCTGGCCGTGGTGATATCATGTGTATCGCGTTCTCCAAGCTCATCTGGGGCAGCGACAAGGGACCCGGGGCCTCGCACTGTCATCTTTCTTGTCCTCTTTGTCGCTATAAAGCTTGTACTTTGTAAGAAAGCTATGATTAAGTAAAAGAAGTAGCCTGTTCGCCACTTATTCTTTTCTTTTCACTGTGAGTGTTTCCTTATGCGGCTGAGTATCTTTTCCGGGTGATCTGTAAACTTCCATGAGAAGACTGAAAGGTCATTGCGAGTGGTAGCGTCTCCTGGGCCATCTGACGCATTTAATGCGTGGGTGGTCAGGAGGCGTCGCGTCACAATGTCACATCTTGGAAAGGCGCGAGTTCTCAGGGATCCGCCACGTGGAGGGTTCCCGCTAGCGAGAGGCTGGCGCCCTTTGTCCTTACTGCGCCGCCGTTTCCGGGAGGGAACCTCTCCTATTTAAACGCGTTGATTCCCCTCATGACTTCACACTTTCCAATCATTCGTGCTTTTGGTAACCAATCACTCTGCTCGAGTATATTTTGTCGCAACAATGATGGAGGATACAACATCTGATTCGGAGCGTTCTTCCAGCGAGTCAGAGTCTAGCTCCGGCATTCCCGAAGCTTCAGGAGTTAGTGTATCAGGAGGTGATCACTCCGAGGCCACCGTCGTGGGCCCTGCTCATTTCCTACGAGTGCCTCCAGGTTTTGAGAGGGCAGAGGGGGCCGGCTCATCCCGGGAGTGTGCTTCGGGGATAGGGGACCTCTCATGCCAGCAGATTACCAGGAGGCTGGAGAGCGCTGAGGCACTCTTGCAGGCCGCAACTGCCGAGGTCGAACAACTGAGGGACCGAGCCGCACATTTTGAAGACGCGTGGGCTGAGTCTGAAGGCAGGGCTACCCGACTCACCAGGGCCAACGTGGTGGCTTAGGCCCGAATACAGGTTCTCGAAAGAGAGAACGAGGAGTTGCGGCGACACCATGGGGAGGAGACGACACAGCTGCGCACGGAGCTAAGGTCTAGGTTTCTGCCTAAGGAAGTCGGCCCTACCCTAGAAAGAAATTACCAGGACGGGATTCGTCTCAGCCGGAGGCTAGCCTTGCTGGAGGATCCGAACTTCCATGTCAGCATCCTGGACTCTCGTAATTTCAGTGCCCGGACGCGTGCCCAGCTGGACGACTACCAGGCTCCGAGCTCCTCTACGGACCGTGCGTGGTGTTAGTCGATAGCCGCTATTGCAAGCCATTGTATTGATTTTGTGTATTTTCTGTTTCTCAGCCTTGTAACAAAGCTCTTCAATGCAATGAAATTTGTCGTTTTTGCCGTACTGCATTTCCTTTCGTAATTTTCGTCTCAGAATCTTCGCCTTTCATTTTACACGTCCGTACGCCCCTGTAGTGGGTTTCGCTATCGTAAACCTTCATTTAATGCGGAGGCGCCAGCATGGATTTCTGTCAGGCGGCTGAGTTGACGCACTTGCCAGTCTGGCACCTGGCCATGATTACGGGTGAATTTGGGCTCTGCGGTGCGCTACAAAGCTGACACATGTCCCAATCACCTGCGGTGGGTGTCGCCTAGGTTTCCCGCCTGTTGGCTTTCCGTTGTCTATTTAAACTAATGGGAATGGTTTTTTGCTCCTTGCTGAGATTTCTCTGCGGCTATCCCACCTTGAGAGAAATATGACGAAAAGGAAAGAGAGCACTTCTTCTTCCCAGGCTCCTAGGGTGCGGCGCCATGGGGTCCATAACACGAGGTCCACTCTGACGGCGAGCGCTATTGCCGCCCTCATGGTAGATTACGGCATTCTCAGCGATTGGAGTTATCGTGCTCCCGGCATCCTGGATAGGGCCAACGCCCCCCAGTGGGCTATATCACAGTTTATGAGAACCACCTGGGAGGGGGGCTTCGTTATCCCGTGCCGTGCATGCTTTATGCGCTGGTTGAGGCGTTGGGAGTCCCAGTGGCGAGACTCCATCCCAACGCTTTACATTACTTGGTGTCCCTGTGTGTCTTTGCTTTCCTTCACGGCGGCTCTTTCGACGCCAAGGCCGCCAGGATGATTTTTTGCTTCACTGAGTCAGAGGACTGGGTGTTGATGTCGCCCAAAATGGGCTTCCGTTTCCGTGGCACTAATCCTGACTCTGTTAAGGGCTGGAAGGATCGATACTTATTCCTACAAGAGCCCCATGATTCAGAGCTTTCTCGCTTGTGGGGACCGATTTTGGGGTTCTTTTCTGAGAAGTCACCGGCAGAGGATGCCGTGGAAGCTGAGAAGTTGATCACCGCCATCCATTCTGAGGAGGCAAAGTTCTCCATTCATGGCTATATTCTGACGTCCATCACCTTCGAGGCCTCCAATTTGGGGCCTTTGTCGGAGTGGAGTATCGCTGGTCCTGGCAAGAGGGAGCCTGGGAGCTCCATCGCTCCCCCGTCATCCAGAGGGGACGAGGAGGAAAGCTTCTCGTTGCTGGAGTCATCCTCAGATGACGGTGAAGACGCGGCCTCCCTGAAGAGGTTGAGGGAGGCCGGTGGGACTTCAACGTGGAGGACCCGGAGGCAAGCTGCCTGATCTACTACCGAGGTTTGAAGTCTGGTATTGGAGGCGACAACGAGCGCTGGCCACCAGGGGGAGACTGCCGGACCATCGCCGACTTCGATCGCGCGGGTAGTCATGCTTGAAGTCTACGAAGTGGAGTCTCAACCCATTGGGAGCCTTTTCCGCCCTCCATCGCTGAAGTGTTTGCGGATGCTGCTCCGGGAATGGCGGGCGATGTTTTGGGCCTTGATGACCCAGCTGGATCACGCCAATCCGTGCCCACGCCAACGTCAGAGACGGGGGGTCCTTCAGACCCGATTGTCATCTTTGTGGAGCCCCTTTCAGAGGGTGGGATTCCCTTCACCATCGGAGGGAGGAGCCGCGCTGGCCGCCAATCCGCCAGAAGCTAGCGTGGGGGCAGTCGAGGCGTCTTCGGGGCTTGAGCCCCCGAGCGCTCCTACGGCTGCCACCCTTCCTACCAGCTTAGCTCCGATGGCTGAAAGAGAGGAGCCTTAGGAAGGGGCTCTGCCAGGCAATTCTGCGTACTCTCCGAGCGCTACTCCCACTCAGGTAAAGCCGCTTCGATCTGTATTTCCTTGATGTTACACATTTTAGGGATTCCTCTAATGCCTTTCTTCTTGCAGGCTTCCAGAGATACCAATCCTCTCGATGAGTTGGTTGCCGCTTTCAGCGGGGGTGTCCACCTCGTAAAGGCCCTTGTCGCCTCCCTTCAAAGGGACAGTGAATGGGTATGAGAGGAGAATGTCTACTTACGACGGAGGGTGGCGCAGCTGGAGGCCTCTCTTGCCACCATGGAGGGAGACCCCGCACGCCTGTCCAGGGACATGGTCCGCCGGTTCTCCCCGTGGGAGGCGGAACTAGCGCTGGAGACTCGATTCTGGGATGGCATCCGTCTATGCCGCAAGATCGTATCTTTGATTGCCCCTGACGTTCCTGAGGGAGTTCTTCATCCTGGGAACTCTGGAATTGTGGAGGCATCTCGCTTAAAGGACTTCCATGAGGAATCTAGCTCGTCGCAGCCTCCACACTAGTCTTGATTTGTATAGATCGCTTAGCTGTTCTTTGTCATCGTTCCTTGCTTTTGTACTTCACTTGCTTTGAGCGAATGAATAAAGAGTGGTCTCTTCTTCTTTCGTACTTGTTTTCTTCAGCGTTGTATGTTGGACCGCAATTTTTATTTGATGTGATCAATGGGGTCGTACCCCTTATTTGAGTGCTAAGCTCGTGGAGCTATTGTCGCTAAGACCCTATACAGGTGTCTTCTTGCACTGTGCTCGTCCTTCGTCAGAGGGTGTCATTGCAATTCTCATGTTTGGTAAGCTCAATTCGGTAAAGCAAATGTCGTCACTAGTCCCATGGAGCCGCAGCAAGGGTCAACCGGGTTTTCAGGCCACGGTAACCGGACTCCGGGGTCTAGGCCTTGGTCGCGTACGTTCGTGGGAGGTGTGTGGCCCCTGCTCAACGCGTTATAATCACCAAGTTAAGGTCCTAGCCCACGACCATCATAGACTGAGGGTGCTCTCTTCTGCGCAAGAAGGTCACCGCACACCTGCGATTTCTTCCCCCTAAGGTTTTGTTGGCCACAGATTGGGTGCTTCAAAAGCCCCAGGCCTTATATTATGACCACCTGGGTCACAGGCACGGAGCCTGCTCGGCGGACCGCAAGGGTCCTTTTGACAAGAAGTTAAGTTCTGCGAGTGGTTATCTCCTAGGCCGTTCGGTGTGGAGTCACAGCGCAGGGGGCGCTTGGGCAGTTTGGCATGGACCCAATATGTATCGGGCCGTCCCCGAACCAGAAGGTGCAAAGACGAAATCCTGGGACGGTCGCTTGCGGACCGCCTGACACTAGGCCAAGGATTTACTTTACAGACGGACGCCTGTCCTCCCGACTTAGGGGCAATCTAGGTCGTTTTGGTTTAAGAATGCAATGCATGCAAACAGTTCACACACATGAAGATGCAGAATAACTAAGAAGCTAACTTTATTAATGGAAAAGCATGGCACATGTACAAGCATTTGATGTGGTGCGCGTGTGCGTCCAACCTGGGTTGACGCGGCGCTACTGGTAGTATTTCCTTAAGTTGGCGACGTTCCAGGTCCTTGGGACCAGTTTGCCGTTCTGGGTGCGCAACTTGTACGCTCCGCTCCGGAGGATTGCGGAGATGAGGAACGAACCCTCCCACCCGGGGGAGAGCTTATTCCTGTTCACGATCTTTCCCGCCGCCTCTAAACTCCGGAGGACCAGATCTTCAACTTCAAGAGGGCGTGCCTTCACCCGCTTGTTGTAGTACCGCACGACGCGCTGTTGATAGGCCGCAACTCGCAGTCGTGCCGCATCCCGAACCTCAGAGAGCAGGTCTAAGTTCTCCCGGAGCCTCTGTGTGTTGGTGGCCGGGTTGAAGCATTCAACTCGCAGGCTTGGCATTCCCACCTCCACGGGGACAACAGCCTCAACCCCAAAACAGAGGCTGAAAGGTGTCTCTCTTGTCGGGTCACGGGGGGTCATCCGATACGCCCAGAGCACAGACGGCAGCTCCTCGACCCAGGATCCCCTGTGTCTTCCAGTCTGGTCTTTAACCCATGCAGCAGCGTACGGTTGGTGACTTCAACCTGCCCGTTGGCCTGAGGATGGGCCACGGACGTGTGGTTAAGCCTGACCGGAGATCACAGCAGTACTTCGTGAATCGCTTGCTGGTGAACTGGGTTCCGTTGTCGATCACTACGACCTAGGGAATCATGAAGCGGAAAACGATTCCTTGACGGAGGAACTCCGTTGCATTCTGTTCGGTGATCTTGGCAAGAGGGATAGCTTCTACCCATTTGGTGAAGTAGTCAATCCCTACGATC
>JAOVVI020012214.1:0-12324 GCA_028571085.2 Nepenthes alata | reverse complement strand
CCGAGTTTTTAGAATACGACCTCTGGGGCCGCTCGGATGGGACCGAGTTTTTAGAATACGACCTCTGTGGCCGCTCATACGGAATCGAGTTTTTAGAATACAACATGTGGGGTCGCTCGGACGGATCAAGTTTTTAGAATACGACCTCTGGGGCCGCTCGGATGGGACTGAGTTTTTAGAATACGACCTCTGGGGCCGCTCGGACGGAGCTGAGTTTTTAGAATACGACCTCTGAGGCCGCTCGGACGGAGCCGTGTTTTTAGAATACGACCTCTGGGGCCGCTCGAATGGAACCGAGTTTTTAGAATACGACCTCTGTGGCCGCTCGGACGGAACCGAGTTTTTAGAATACGAGGAAGGCTTGCTCTCTCTTTGGCCTAGGTGCAGTCTTGATCTTAATGAGGCAACTTGAGAATGCATAACAATGGACAAACTAAAGGGACCCTTTCATTCTTGTAAACATATTACATTGGATGGCCTCTGAGGCCATCTTAATCCTTCACGTTATATCAGTGCCCCTGAGTCCTAGATGATGCATGTCCGAGTCCTGGCGTCTGCCTTGCTTGCCCATGCTCCTTTCGTTGCGTTTGGAGGGCGTGGCCATTTGGCAGCTCTGGTCTGCGCTGGCTTTTACAAAGTTGGCACACGTAGCCCCCAGTCGATGGTCAAGCGCGCTCTGCGCTTACGATGACCTTGCCTTTGGATGGCTCGACCGACCGCATCCTACTGTTCCCGGAGCCTACTCGGGTCTTGGCAGGAAACGGCCGAGATGGCCCTCCATTACCAGCCTCTCGACCTCTGCCCGCAGTGTCCTGCAATCCTCGGTGTCATGGCCACGACGGCAGTGGTAATGGCAGTACTCCTTTTGGTCACCTCCATCCGGGTTTTTCAACGCCTTGGGCCACCTCAAGAATTCCTTGTCTCGGATATGCCTCAGGATGTTTGTGAGCGATTCATTCAAGGTCGTCGGGTCCGATGGCTTGTTTCCTCCCAGGACAACCCATTTGGGCTTGTATCGCTTGGACAGTCCTTGGGACTTCAGCTGATCTCCAACCTTCGTCCTCAGGTCAGGATCTTCTCCACCTTCCGGCTTCCTTATTTTGCCAGTCTTGGCTTCGAAGACCGTCTTCCAGAGCCTTTTGAGCTCTCTCCTCGTCGGGGACTCGGTCATGGCCTTCTTTCTGTTGAGGTAATCTCTCAGTTCGCAAGAAGTCTGCACAACTTTCCGCTCCTCCATATTGTAGCAAGAGTGATGAGGATTTAGCCTTTCTGGGCCCCGTCCTCAGGTTTCAGGTTCCAAGTGACTTCCCGGTCGCAGTGGGACTTCGTTGCTCAAGGCAACCTATGTCCTTGGGGAATCGCACTGGCAAGCTGGCTCCTTGCGATGCTTCTTTGTTCTCCTCTTATTCTTGGGTGTTGCCGCTCGGGAGGTTTAGGGACGTGCTCCCTCTGACTGCTCGTCCAGTTTTGTGCAGAGGGTTTGGACATCTCTTGAGAGGCCGTCCACTTTCTCTACCAGTGTCCGTATGCAAGAACTCGGACGGCCACTTATCGTACTACTTGATGGGAGGCACCTGCTAAAGGGTGCCATATCCCGGGCTGACGCGTTGGTTTGGGCCTGTTTGTTTACCATTTCAGTGTGCTAGATATTTTGGGGTGGCAGGAAGTAACAGACTTTTTATCACGGCGTTCCCACAGACGGTGCCAATATTGCGTTCCAGATTCCGACCTCCGGTGCAACACAGATATTTGAGCGTGGAAAGATGAAGAGAGAGAGAGAAAAATAAGGGAATTTACGTGAAAAACCTCCCCTCGAATGAGGAGAAAAAATCACAAAGCTCAAGGCCTGAAGAATGCTTCACTATGGGTGGAAGAGTTATAAGTACAAATTGTGGGATTATTTTTCCTTTCTCTTTCTATCCTCTCTCCTTAGAAAATTCTCTCCGATCTCCCTTTTTTAGAGTTTTGGCTGGGTATTTATAGTTGAAGATTTTCCCTTAAGAGAGGTCTACGTGGCCGTCGGCGCATGGTGGGAGGCTATCCACCTACTCTGCTGGCTGTGTCGAGCATGCCGGGAGGCTGTCCACCTGCTCTGTTGGCTGTGTCAGGCATGCTAGCGTGTGCAGGGAGACAAGCCGCCGGTGTCGGTGATTGGGCCTTATCGTGTCAGGCGTGCAGGCCTTAATGTCAGTCTTGAATTGACAATGCATGCTCTGAGCGTCATTATACACTGTGGAGGCGGCGTGTTGCAGAGGTTGCGTGCTCTTTGGTAATAGTAAAGTTGCTAAGCTTACGCTCTCGGCCGTTTATGAAATAGTTCTCGTCCTTAAGTTACGTATCTTTTCCTCTTACGAGTACGCGGACTCACTGAGGGAGAAAGCTATCGGACGTGAACTGCTCTTCTTGATCATTGAAGGATCCGTGGTTCCTTGTGAAAAGTCCTCGGGTTGCTACTGACCTCTCGAGTTAATGTGGGGCCATAGGAGTGTCTGATATCCTTGGATTTTTTATGCTGAAATAGGGTCTCGAACAGCTAAGCCCTCTTGGCCTCTTGGGTCTTGTGACTGTCATTTTGGGCCGTGTTTTATTGGCCCTGGGGTATTGAAGCCCAACAACAAAATATTTTATTAACATTTTTATATTATGTCTTCTTCAAGTTGATAAGTCATCTTATTCCATGACTCCTAAAAAAACTTCCTTTCTTTACATATTTTTCTACAACATATTAATTTATTATGTAATAATTTTATGGATTACTTAATTCTACCTTAATACTTATTTGGCCATATAATTATTCTCAACATTAATTCTACAAATTAGACCATAATTTATACATAAATTTTATATAATATGATTTTTCTTATTCTAATATATTAATTTATCTTCAAAACTACATTTATAATTTCTTTATTTTTTATTGTAAACTTATAAATTTAGGAATCAAAGATAAAATTATCCTGAATTGCTTACTTAAGAAGAGAATATTTGTTTTCATTTATCATGATAATGTGAACCTTTTTTTCATTTTTGTGTTTATGAAGGGAAGCTGGTGTAAACATTGATTATGCCTATGATCAATGGAAATAATATATAATTTATTATAATTATCCTATCATTTTTTATAATAATTATGCAGCTGTTATACATCATAATAATAACCAAATCCAACATCAAAAAATGATGTCAATTTTAAAAAAATTAGAAATTCATATAATTGTAATTATTATTTAATTTTCCGGTATTTCAATATTGTAGTATTGCTTTGGTTGCTTGTTCTTCCCTATAAATTGACTGGTCAAGGACTGGAATTTATACTGCATCCGCATGTGAATCTTTCTTAACGGATACCATCTTACTGTTACCTAATTATTTTCCATGAACATAAAATTTATATATATTTTTTTAATTAATAATTTTTTTAAAAAAATATATATATATATACTCATCACGTATTTAAATAATCGATAACTTTTAATATTTATATTAACAAAAACCCATATATTTTTTAATTAGTAAAATATTGTATAATAATATCGTAGTATTAATATATTAAATTATAATTGAATAAAAAAACCCAAAGTGTTACTGTCATCACCTCCAACACACACACCAAAGACAAACACGTGGCTGGGCTGACATGAGGGGTGGGACAGTCAACGTGCTGATTTGACTGAGTTTTTAATTCGGGTGCCAACAGCCAACGGACTTTTTTTTTTTCAGGTAAAAAAATAGATTGTACCCAAATTAATTGCATGAGATGGCAAAAACAAGGGATTGAATTACTACGATTTTTTTTTATGTAATTTTTATGTTGAATTTCAAGAAAGGGTTGTATATTGCACAACTCTGAAATTTTTTTTTAATATTGCTTTACTTTTTTTTATGAATAATTATAAATTTTTTAATATTTTATTTCTAAAATTGAAAGGTACTTTTATTAGAGCTTAAAAAATAATAATTAAAAATTAATGTTAGCGAGTTAAGAAGTTATATTTAGCATGTGGATTAATGAGTGTTATTATGATCTTTTTAGTATGAACGTTTTTATATTTACTAAACAACAAAGATTAAAGATTAAATTAATGAATAATAAAGATTAAATAACATTTTTAATTAATTTGATACGATCTTTACAATTTATTCGGTCGACTTTTAATTTTGATCGTTGAGTGAATCATGAAAGTTTTTTCTCTTCTCTCTATTTTTTCCATCATCGCTTTATATAATGCCATTGTGTTAAAAAATACTCTTAGGTCTGTCTTAATAGTCATATCAGGATATTTTATACCAGTGTCAGTGCACAAATGTCTATCGTGTGCCCATCAAGTATGAACTATTTGGACAAGCCACGTTCATGAGCCCTTTATGCACATATCATATATGTCCATTATGTTCCAGTTATGTATATGCACCCATCAATGCCATATACTTTTAATTTATTAGAAATGACTTTCATTTGAACACACATTGAAACACACATCAAGCAAATCTTGTGTGATCTTCCAATAAATTCTCTCCCTCGTGGGATCGATAGTACAAATATCATACAACATTTTCCTAACGACCCTTGCCACATGTAAATATTATGCGACATCCAATTGTCCTATTCATTAGGTATGAGACCCACAAGTAAATAATTTAAAAATTGATACAATCCATAAATAAACCTATTTGTTCATGACTTACTTTATATATATATATATAATTGATATGCATTGATACTAAAATATATGTAATCTAAACTTAACAGACCTGAATAGTTTTGTAAGTGTAGCAACCTATAATCAAAAACCCCGCTCAAATTAGGAAATGAGAAAGACAAAACAATGAAATTCCAACTGATCAAGCTCAAGAAAAGGTGGGTATTGCATGGTGGCAACTAAACTTAGAGATATCTCAGTTGTTAAGAATACTTGCGTTCAACTCAATTCTTTCTTTCCCAGAGGAGTAGAGTTTATCGACAAGAAATTCAGGATGTTCCTAATAATTTCTCTAGAAGTGTTGGTTTCACCACATTGAGCAAATATATTTGTTATTTGCCTTCCAATAAAATAAAGCCCATGGATTATGCACGTTCCCAGTTCACATAGGACCATAATTTATAGAGATATATAAAAGTAAAAAGAAATAGTGCTAATGAAAATAAAAACTTGGCATGTAACTTCCGTTTGGGCATAGGAGCAAGTGTCATGCAGATATATACCCAAAAATTATTTCTTAACGGTAGAAAATTTGATCATATACTCTCTTTGTTATAAGTTTATCATGAGAATGTTTTTTATTATAAGTAATCGTTATTTTCTCTATTGTTAGAAGTTTTACCGATGAATTCCAATAATAATTATAGATGGTCAATTTGTCTTTCATCTGTATTCAATTTACATATCTGAGAGTGGAATATCTCTCAATTATGCATTTACCACCAAAGAAATCCAATCATTATGAAAGTATCCAATCACAAAAAATAAAATAAAAAAAGAAAAAATATGTGTGTGGTGCTTTCTTTTTTAGTTTTGAAAATTGATGGGTCCAACTCGAAGCGGACCTTCCAAAAGTCAGCCCACTTACCAACGAAACCTAATAAAAAGCAAGGCCCAAGAGACCGTCCAATCAATCCATCTGCTGCGAGCAGGCTCAGGAAGAAACGACGGGTCAATATTAGTAAACAGTATCTGTGATTCAGCCAATTACGGTCTAAATCTACCTTTCACCTCGGCGATAGCAGATTGGCAGCATAGAAGAAGCTGGCGCAATAGGCTCCAACTAATGGTGCTAGCGGTTAACCGTAGGGAACCACTAGACCTACCGACTAACGACAGTCCAGCCAATTTACGCAAGAAATAACTTGACCCTTATTGGATACGACAAACCGCGGTCACATCACCATCACAAGACGACATCTGACAATTGTGGCTCCAGTCAACGCTCTACCGGCCAGCGAATCCTAACGGGACACATATCACGAGTGTTGATGCCAAATCCTTCTCTATGGAGTATTACAAAGGCCCCTCGTTATCACTGGAGAAAGGAAGGAGAAAAAAGAGAGAACTCTTGAGCATACATATGGAGGATTGATCTTCAACGGAATCAACCCTCGAACAAAAAATAAGAGTAAAGAAAGAGCCAAACTTTCTTTCCTGACACCGCTTTTCTTTCCTAAGTTGCTACTCATTAAACGCATAATAGTGAGTCATCACCGAGTGTAACGCTTTGAGACCTTGCCTTTCAAACACCTCAAAGTTACTCTCAGTCGAGTGCATTACGGGACTTAAGTCCTCCTCTCATATCCCCTACATACGTGCATATTTACATTCTTTTACATTCTCTCATCTTTCTATTGTATTTGAAAGATTTCTGATCTCTTAGTCGTTATTTATGGTGTACATGATCTAAATTAGGTGAGACGAAAATCAGATTTGCTTCAATTAGAATTGCAGTGAAAGATCGACTGACTTCATAATCCGTACAACAACCAAAATCTTAAGACGCATAAAAAATAATTATCTCAGCATTGGTATCTAAGGTTATAAATTCTTATTACCCATTTTTAACTTACGTTTTACAGCAAGATAGACTTCATTTCATGGCCAATAAGACATTCATTCACCGTTACCTCTACAGCCTCCTAATTGAAAGTTCATGCATACCGTGATTCAATGTTTTATTAGAAAAAGTTTTCAATGGGACCCTAAAATTTTTTTTCCAAATCCTATATATTATAAGTTAAAATAAGAGTTCAAATGTATAAAAACAATGAATAATTCTCATAAGTTGAAGTGTGGAAAAATGTACATTTTTATGCTAAGGAGGCTTATTTTTATAAATGCTTCGAGCCTATATGGATAATAGTTTAGAAATTTTTGTCATGCTAATAACTGTGTAAAATGATTATTAGATAACTATTTGAATTTAGTTATTATCAATAGTTAAGGGAATTTTATTAATCATCTATTTAGACTCTATAACTATCATTAAGGTATATATTATTTTAATAATACTAAGTAGCTTTTGGGGTTTTGATAACAAATATTAGGCCACATCTTTCTTATTTTTATGTAAGCAAGTGGCAAGGTTGAATAATCACTTTGACCTCCTTTTCTCCCCCATTTAATAAGAATATGCTCTAGGTTTGATTACCCTTTTATATTATGTTTTAAAAAATATATACGAATTTCATTTTTAAAAAAAAAGTCTTAAAAAGAAAATTCTTATGAATTATTGAAAGTAGAATTTATACTTAAACATTTTAGAAATTATTGGGTCCCGTGTCGAGGCCCACAAACGACGAAGGCCTAGCCCACTGCGCAGGGAATGGAAGCCCACGTGACGCCCAGCTGGCAGTAAAGGACAAAAGCTCTGCGACGCATTAATGAGCTACCAGAGGCGCGGAATGAGCCAACCAGTAGGGGTATGGTCAACACTGCGCCAGCGGCTCAGACGGCTGCTAGCAGCCAGCCATCCAATCCCCTTTCAAGGGAAAGCAAAGCGTGCACGGCAGCTCCGATAAGCTTGCCAACCACCAAAATGCAACAATGGAGATGACCGGCGCACAACGGTAATGACCAGCGGCCATAGAACCCTAGCAACGGGTACTCTCGAGCCCAGCGTCCACAGAGAGAAAGACTATAAAAGCTCCATCACCCCCTCTAAAAAGGGAGTCGATTGGTTCCAGATTGAAAAACAAAAAAGGAGGAGAACACTCGATCGCTTGGACAAGAAGTCTCTCGAGCTACCTCCAAACTCCCAAAAAAGCGGATTCAAGAGGACCTGGGACCACCGAGTCTGGCACAGATCCTCTTCACCAACATCCGAATCCTCTGGCCTCATCAGGCAGCGGAAGTTAGCCACTCATAGCGATACATTAAGGAAGCCAGGCCTTCTATACCTGCTCATTGCATTCCCATTCCAAACATAAGCATATTCATGCATCATCAGCATACTTCCTCACACCGCGTAGAGCGAGTGTGACCTCACCATTTATTGTGGGAGCTTGCTGACTTGAGCGTCGGAGTGACCGTGGTGGGAGAAATCCCGCCGGGTCCCTGACTTCTTGTATGTTGTTTGTGTTGTGCAGGTTCCAGATTTCGAGATACGGAGACCAGACCCTTGCCTTGTTGCCACCGTGTGTTGAAGAATCTGAAGGCTCCCTAATCCGTACAATAACCTCGCGGGCCCAGAGACGCAACATTAGCGCCGTCTATGGGAACATGATAAAAAGTCTAACGTCACTTCCCTACCTTCCTTCAGAAGCAAGAAGACAATGGTGAAACCAGGGTACAGGCCAGCGTTCTAGTGGTGGACATGCCCACCCAGAATGAAGATCCTCCTGTCGAGGGCCAGGGCAACGCCGGTCCAGAACCTGATGCCCTCCATATGGCTGCGGACATCGGCGACATCAAGCTGGTCCTCCACGCCCTGTGTGAACGAACGGGAAGTCTTTGGCCAAGGGCTGTTCCCCCAGCATCTCAGGTCTCCTCCTCCAAGAGAGCAAGGCGCCGCACAACAACCCTCCAGAGACGATCCAACTAAGCCGACGACACTATAGCCCAGGCGGCCCCTAGCAGAGTAGGTCCTCATGAAGCGGAGAGCCATCCCAGCCGCGATGAGCGGGGTGAGTGTCCTAAACGGCGTAACCCCCATAACTCACACGGGAACGGGAGGCAGATTGCAGCAGGCTCAAACAATGAGCATCCAACCCAAGCGGAGAGCCGGCATCTTCGACAGGCTCAACCACGCCTCCAGGACCACATGGAGCTCCACATGTCATCAACGCGTGGAGAGGCATCTCCGACCCACCAATGGCGGAGAAAATAAAGGTGCTGTGGGACATCCTTCACAAGGAAAGATTCACACCATCCTCCACCGATCTTCGGAGGTCGCCCTTCCCCATTGATCTGCAGACCCAGTCGGTCCCAAACAAGTTCAAGATGCCGGTGCTGGAGGGGTACGACGGAAGCAAGGATCCCATGGACCACCTTAACTGCTTCCATACCCACCTATCTCCACAAGGAGTGAGCGAGGCCCTAATGTGCCAGTACTTTCCCGGCACTCTTAGGGGGGACGCGCTGCTATGGTTCCACGGCCTCCCTTTGAACTCCATACGCTCCTTCGATGAGCTAGCAGATAACTTTCTGAGCCAGTTTGCCTCCAGCCGAAGAGAGGAGAGACAACCATGGCACCTGGTCCTCCTCCGCCAGAGGACGGATGAAAGCCTAAAGCAGTTCCTAGACCGTTTCATCACTGAGGAACGGCGGATTCCTCAGCTCTTTGACGAGCTGAAGCTCAACGCCTTCGTCACAACGCTGGCGGCAGGAGACTTCTTCAAGCATCTGTCGCACCAGTGCCCTCAAACCTTCCAGGAGGTGGAGACCATCGCTCGGGCGTACATCACGGCTGAAGAGGCTAATGAGGCGAAGCACCTTGAGCGAGCGGACTGGCCCCAGGAAGCCACCCGGACCACCGGTGGACGAAAGTGGGATGGCGATAGTAACCGCTAACTCGAATGCCGCAAGCAGTAGAGGCCTCTGCTGGGCCTGAGGAAAGGCTTCGGGCGGTCATCCCTGACGCCCCTGAACGATAGCAGGGTCAACATCCTGATGCAGATCCAGGATGAGAAGTTCTTCAAGTGGCTGAAAATGCCAAAGGGTCCCAGCGGCAGTGACCATTCTAAGTACTGTCAGTTCCACCGCTACCAGGGACACTCCACCGAGAACTGCCGCACGTTGCAGCAAGAAATCGAGGAACTGATCTGTCGCGGACATCTGAAATAGTTCATGAAGAGCCAGGGGCAAGGACCCACCAACTCAAATGGATAGGCCAGTCAGCCTCTGAGAGGACGCACGGCCGCTGGTGTCGTCAACATGATCTCTACTGCGGACGCTAGCGGCACCGGGCGCGAGGAGCTTAGGCTAACCTCCAGTAACAAGCGCGCTAGGACGAGGGAGAGAAACGATGTCATTAGCTTTAGCGGCGATGATATGGCTCATGTAACCTCCCCCTATACTGACCCCCTTGTTGTGTCTGCTCTCGTTTCGGACGGTAGGGTAGATTACCAACTGAGATGAGTTTTCATTGATAATGAAAGTTCTCAAAATTTGCTATATCTCAGTGCTTTCTTTAAGCTTGGATTGAGACAGAGCCAGATGAAGGCCGCCGACGGACCCTTGTACGGCTTGGACAATAAGCCTGTCCCTGTGCAGGGGATAGTCAGACTGGAAGTCACAATGGGGACCTACCCGTGTTCTCTGACGCGAGAGTTGGCATTCCTTGTCATAGACCTACCGTCCATCTATAACGCCATACTAGGCCGGCCCTTCCTAACAACCTTCAGAGCCGTGACATTGATCCTGCATCTGAAGGTGAAGTTTCCTACCCCATGGGATGTGGGAGAGGTCCTGGGATACCAACATATGGGGCGAACGTGCTACCCGTCCCAGATCAGTTCGACGGTACCAAGCCGCCCAGACGAAGACCTTGACCTCAGAGATGAGACCTTGTTGTAACAGACCCAGTCGGGAGAAGCCACTGAAATGGTCCCATTAAACCCTTCCGATCCCGAGAGATGTGTCAGCATTAGCATATCCCTCCAACCAGCAAAGCGCGACAAGATGATTACCTTCCTTAGGGCCAACTCTGACGTGTTTGCTTGGGTGCCCGTTGCCATGCATGGGATACCAGCCAAAGTTATTATCCACAAGCTGGGCCTTGACTCAAGCCGAAAACCCACTCGGCAGAAGCGTAGGAACCTCTCCGTCGAGAAGTTAGTCGCCGTAAGGGAAGAGGTGAGGAAACTCTTGGATGCAGGGTTCATCCGAGAGGTTTAATATCCAGATTGGCTGTCAAATGTTGTGCTGGTAAAGAAAAGCAGTAGAAAGTGGCAGATGTGTGTGGATTTCACGGACATAAAGAAAGCTTGTCCCAAAGATAGCTTCCCTCTCGCAAGGATCGTTCAACTCGTGGACTCAACGTCCGACCACGAGCTCCTCAGTTTCATGGATGCGTACTCTGGCTATAACCGGACCCAGATGCATCCAGAGGATGAGTAGCACACCTCCTTCATGACTGACCAAGGGACATATTGCTACAAAGTTATGCCCTTCGACCTCAAGAAAGCCGGAGCAACCTACCAGCGCTTGGTGAACAAAATATTCGAGGCTCAAATTGGGCAAAACGTGGAGGTGTACGTCGACGATATGCTTGTGAAGAGCAAGCTAGCTAAGGACCATGTCAGCGACTTGGAAGAAACGTTCCAGGTCCTCCGGAAGCATGGAATGAAGCTCAATCCCAACAAGTGTGCCTTCAGAGTAACCTCAGGGAAGTTTTTAGGCTTCACCGTGTCCCAACGCGGAATCGAAGCCAACCCAGAGAAGATCAAAGCCATCCTCGACCTTAACCCTCCACGGACGATAAAAGAGGTGCATAAGCTGACTGGGCTGATCGCAGCTCTTTCGCGATTTCTCGCGAAGTCAGTAGAGAAGTACCTATCTTTCTTCAAGGCCCTGAGGGGGGCCAAGTTGACGAGGTTCAAGTGGAGCGAAGAATGTGACGAAGCTTTCAAGGAACTGAAGGCGTACCTCACCAACCCGCCGCTTCTGAGCTCACCACGCGAGGGTGAAGACCTCTACCTCTATTTGGCGACGTCGGCGGTGGCCCTCAGCTTAGTGATAGTTGTGGAATGCGAAGGCGCGCAACGGCTAGCGTATTATGTGAGCCGGGTGCTGACGGATGTAGAGGCTCGCTATCCGCACGCCGAGAAAATGGCACTCGCTCTCGTCTACTCGGCACGGAAGCTGCGATCCTATTTCCAGTCACACCGGGTCATCGTGTTGATAGACCAGCCGCTGAAGTCAATCTTACAGAAGCCGGAAATGTTCGAGTGATTGGTCAAGTGGACCGTCGAGCAGGGGGAATTCAATGTGGAATTTCAGCCTCTGCCTGCCGTGAAGTGGCAGGCCTTGACCGATTTTATCGTTGAGGCAACCACCCCAGTTTCGGAAGACATGGACCACCCGGGAAGTCCGACAGACCCCAGTCATCCAGAATGGGTCATGAATGTGGACAGCTCATCTACTCAAGCGGATAGTGGAGCAGGGGTCGTGTTGAAGACACCGGAAGGTACGGAGATCACGTACTCTATCATGTTGGCCTTCCTGACTACCAACAACATGGCAGAGTATGAGGCGCTCCTCACTAGCCTGCGCTTGGCCAGGGAACATTCTGTTCGATCATTGACCGTGTGTAGTGATTCCGAACTCGTAGTCAACCAGGTGAAGGGGGACTTCGACACGTCAAACCCACAACTTGTGAGGTACTTGGCGAAGACAA
>JAOVVI020012213.1:0-12324 GCA_028571085.2 Nepenthes alata | reverse complement strand
TTATTCCTTTCCAATAAAGAATAAAAAATACATAATGCCACTAAGAAATAGTTATTTTTTGTAATCAAGAAATAACTATTCATTCGAAAATAATTATTCCCAACTTAAGTGCAACCAAACGTTAAAATAATAATTCTACCAAGAATAAGGAGGAAATAAAATTTCTATTCCCTCCAACCAAACATGCACCTACGACATTCAACTCAGTTCTGACTCATAACACATTAATAGAAAATAATGAAATGGGCGAAAATAACCTAATATATAAATAATAATATTATTTATATATTTATATATATATATAAATTATTATATTTGATATTGAGATGAAAAAAATTAAATTAAATAACATAGAATTAATATTTATTTTGATAATTTAAATAAAAACATATAATTAGGTGTGTTAATATTGTTTTTCAAATATAAAACCCTTCTCCGGACGGTTTCCCTCTATTTCTATTTGCCAACTCTCTTTCTTTCCACCCACCGACCTCAATCCTAAAACCCTCAAAAGCAGGCAGCACTTCAATCGTCTAGCCGCAAGTTCACTGCGTTAGTTTTTGATTTCTCTCTCCCTGTGTTTTTTTCGTTACTTTTGCTTTTAGTATTTTGTATTTGATTGAACTTGATGTGGCTGTTAACAGCTTGACGTTTTGGAGAGTTCAATCCCTCGATCCTTCTCGCCTCCCTGAGAGAACAGGCGAGTCTTGTCGAGGTATGGTAAATCTTAACACTATCCTTCGTTTATGGCGCATTGTTTCTGTTTTATGATTTCAGCCTCCTAAAGTAAGTGGAATCTTAGGGTAATATGATATCGTCGTCTTTTAGACGCATCTTACCAATGTACTGGAATTTCTTGTTTGAATCTTATTGTATGCTCTGTCAATGCCACTGCTTGCATGCGTTTCTTTTTGTTGGTTGCTTATTAGTGCGTGAGAGAGAGCAGTTGATGTGATCGTTTGACATACATTATCTGAAGTTTGCTAATATATTTCTATTTTTCTTAATGAGATTAAGTAGGTCTCTGCAGATTTTGGACTGTTTGGTGCCTCTCTATTTAATGAGATTATGTAGGTCTCTGCGGATTTAGGATTGTTTGGCATCTCTCTCTGTCTCTCTATTGCTTGCTTGCTCATTCACTCTCTCTGTGTCTGCGCACGTTCAAGTTTTTCCAAATCCATGTCCTCCCTGCAATTATACTCCTCCGACACCAAGGGAAAGAAAAAATATAAAGTAACTCTCTCGGTGTTCCTAATTTGTTCCAAATCTGTATCCTCTCTCTCGGGAATCAATTGAGAAAGCTGGTATTACCAGGGCTAATTCTTTAATTTGTCTCATAGTTTTGTCGGGGTTGAGGATCGAACAGTTACAGTGAAGTGCTTCATTCAGTTACAGTTGTAATTGATGAGAGTTCACGGCTTTCTATGGCTTATTGCTTTGCCTACTTGAATATGCGAGGTGGAGACTTCTAGTCTTCCAAGTACATATCTTCAGTGAGTGTTTGCCAGATAATTTATTCATTTGTTCCAATTGTTGTTTGTCCTATTATTGGCATTGCTGTTTTTCCTGATGCCAGACCATCAATGGCAAAGGGATAAACCAAGCATTCCAATCTAAAACTCCGGTTTTGATTCTGAATGAATAGTTTATAACCACTACACAAGAATTTGTATGTTTTCATGTGGCAAGGATGGTCTAGTTGTTAGAAACTTTGTAGCATATATTGGTCCTCTTTGTTTGAACTTCGAATTCTATGCATAGAGAATTAGTACTGCCTGTGTCGATGATAGTTGAAGTGTTCCAGCTTTTCAGTTTAGAAATAAAAAAGGAAGCGCAGTGCATAAGCTTTTTCCAGTACGAGGTTTCTCTGTGCATAGTGGCAGCTTTTGTGCACCTGGCTGCCCTTTAAATCGATGGTGATTTTGTTATACCCAACCTTACCGATCCATTGTGGGAAGATTGCTGATTGCTAAAAATATATACTTCAAATTCTAAAAGTGTACTCCAACTACAAGATGGTAACTAGTGCTTTGTTTTTTGTTTTGTGGAAGCTTTGGTGGATATTTATCTTCTTCCTTGGCACAAACGTTACTTGGAGCATATATTGTCTGTTGTGATCTACATACTGTACTTCATCCATTAAGTTTTGTACTTAGGAATTGACTGCCTTTTATTGAAGTCTATCTGAAAAATCAAATTGTTTTAGCAACAAAGTGTAAATTGGGCTATCGGTATTGTCATCATTTATATGGGTATGTGGTGCATTTCTAATCAAAATCAAGATTTTTGGATTGGACTTGTTAAGTGTTTCTTAACCTCAATGAGAGAATAAATATGATGATGCATCTTGTCCAAATGGTTTTGAAGGTTGCAGGAGGCTTGGGGATAGTCGGCATAAATGTTGATGTTTCCTATTGATGTTAATTATTGAGGTTTTTGTATTTTTAGCTAAAAGTCTTGGGCGTGCAATTAGGATGTGAAGTGACAAATTTTGTTACTAATAGTGCATATTTTTTAATAGTATGAGAAGAATGTTAAGTACACTAAAATTAAGTAGATCTGAATAATGGAGTCGCAAATTGTGAAATCTAGCAATACCAAAGTTTCCAGGGGTGTGATGTGTACTAAATGACTTAAATTATGGTGCTCTACCAAAGCAGTACCTTAGCTATAAGAATTACAGCATTTCCCCATTTTTCATAATGCCTAGCTTCATCAGTTAATAAATGAGGGTGAGCCTTAACGTAAAGCTTCATGGTGACCTTGAGGTCAGAGGATCATATCATGAAAATACCCTCTCTGCTCTATGAACCTTAGTGTGTGGGTTAGCCTGCCTGAAAACATTGCAAAACTTGTCAATTTGCATATGCACGTATATTGCACTTCTTTGATGAGAACTTAGTAGTCTGGAATCTGGATTTATACATCATACCTATGAAGCACGGACACCGACACGGGACATGATACGACAACAACACGCTGACACGCTATTTTTTAAAAATTAAGAACACGATACGTTAGTAATATATGACTATAAATTATTATTTCATAAATTTATAAAATATAATCCTGCTTGTATAATAATATTTTAAAATGTGTAATTATCAGATTATTATTTTATAAATTTATAAAATATAAATATAAGTTTTTAATAAATAATAAAAGTTTGATCCAATTTATAAATAGATTTATTTATATTTTTAATTTTTATATAAGTTTATATTTTATAAGAATAATTAAAATATATATAAATGATAAATATAAAAAAAAGTAAAAAAGGGGTTAAACAAGTTAAAATATGGAAAACAAATAAAAAAAAAGGAAAAAAGGAAAAAAAAAGGGTAAGGGGGGATAACCCCCTGCTCGTTCGATTTAATCCAACGGGCAAGGGCACACTCATCCCCTTAAATCACCTTGGCCGTTGTCCTCTCTCACGAAAACCCTAAATCACCTTCGGCCACACTAACTCTTGCTCTCTCATGAAAACCCTAAACTCCCTTAAATTACCACTTCCATCCACATTTTTTTCCTCTCTCTAACTCTTTCTCTCTCCCGCTTTCTATGCAAGACAATGTGCTTTCCCGTAAATCACCTTCGGCCGTCGTCCTCTCTCTCTATGGAAGACGAAAACCCTAAAATTATAGCTTCCATCCAAATTTATTTCCTCTCTCTAACTCTTTCTCTCTCCCACTCTCTGTGCAAGATGGTGTACTTCCGAAACGTGTCCATAACGTGTCAGACATGTCCAGAGCATGTCCTAAACGTGTTGGAATAAAAAATAAATTTATACGTGTCGGAGCGTGTCGGACACCAACACGTTAAGCCCAAGAGAATGTATGTGCTTCATAGCATCATACACACTGGTTGATTGGCCTGCTGGTATCACAGTACATCTGTTACATATTCACATGGGGATTTTAATTTCTGGAAATGGATTAATTAGCACGTTTGATCCTTCACCACAAACATAATTGTCAAAAAGCTTAACATTATAGTCAAATGCTGGAATCATTTACCATGGTGCATATATTTATGAGAAGATTTTGAGGTTACTATGTAATGGACACAAACTAGTCTTATCACAAAAATAATGGCAGCAAATATATCTTAGTTTGTGTGATCTTGAACATATAAATGTTCAATAAAATTGTGTGATCATTGGTGTGGAATGTATGATTTTGTATATGGTATTGTTCTCTATGCTTATATGTAATTATCTTTCATCTAAGCCAATAACACATGTTCATGTGCTATCCTCATCTTGCATCCTGAGTACCACATACTCATATCCTTCTATTTCTAAAACTAATATGTTCTTTTTTATGCTTTCCATTTTCCTATACATATGTGCAGAAAACATCTAGGTTTTCATAATATTTCCCCCTTTCTTTTTCAATATCTCTGTTGTCTTTTGGTGGAATAATCGTCTATGTTCACAGTTTTGACTTTCAAGGTTGTAACTTGCAGCTTATCCATTGGCATGACATAGACTCCTTGGTAACCTTAATGAGAAATCGATGCTAATTTGTTGATATTACTTATTTTCAGGAAGGAAATGATGTATCCAAAAAGACCAAAAGAGATAACTGCTGTGGACACTACACAAAGCCGGTCTTTGGCAAGACATGTTGTTACAATGCCCAAATGTATGCCTTTTTCCCATTTTGGTACTGGTATGCATTTCCTTTTTTCTCACATGTCGAAGAAAGCTTCCCAAATTAGCATGCACTTCCCGAACTTGCACATTGCCTCAATTTGTTACATATGCTGGTGAATATATGGCCAAGTTATCTCCGACTCTTTAACCAAATATTGTTTTGTGTACCCAGTGGAGGAATTTACAGAGAAAGTTGAAGTGGGGTCATTCTATGAAATTGATCGGTCAAAGCTACCTCTGAGAACTCCTGTTCTACTCCTGAACTGTGTTCGTGTTGTTATGGTAATGAAACGATTTCTTTATTTTCTTCCATCACATTTTTGTTGTTTGCATTGTTTTTATGACTACATTCGTTAACTAAATGCAATTGAATTATATCAGGTTGATGGTTTGTTGGTTAATTAAATTATACTTGGATTTATTTAATCGCATTTGGATGTGGTTCAATTGTTGAAGGCAGTTGCATTAATCCATTTTTCAATAGTAATCTGATGTTCAGTCCAATTGGGAATCCTTCAATTTGGAATGTAATACTCCCACAATTTTTCCTTTTATTTTTTGGGGTTGGGGTGGGGAGCCTTGATAAAACCGGGCAATCTGTCCAGCTTGAAATTTTATGGGCTATAGTTATTGGTTAAGGCATATGAATTTTATAGATGAATATACAATGAAAAAGTTATGTTTAGTTATTTTGTTGGGCCAACGTAGCCATGGGTGAAGATGAACGCTATATGTATATATATACTGTAAGTACTATGTTTTAAAATACCAGCTCATTAAACCATATCTGGTGTACTTGATAATTGTTTTTATGTAAAGGTTGTTTTTTTAAATATTTTGAAGTGATAATTTTAATTTAATATTATATTTGATGGTGAGATTTTATATTTTTATGTAATTTTATATGAATACTACTTTTTAAATTAAAATATTTTAAAAATAAAATGTCAATGGGTTGGCCTAACCCGGCTTGATGATTATATATGGGCATGGTTAGAAGTGACTGTAATTTCTCCTTAAACATGGCCTGAGCCTGGTTTCGATCAGGTAGTGCTATGTAATTCTCTGATTGTTTGTACTGTATTTATTTAGATTCCAACCACCTAATTGTAATTCTGTAATTCATAATGCTTCCAACATGGTGCAGTTAAATTACACTGGGTTCCAACCACTCTCTTGAGTGAAATATGAGGTATTGACATGACTACTTATTTGTATTCTTTATTTACTGGTGCATTTTGTGTCCTGAAGGTAACTGTGAAGACTGAGCTAAATGTTACAGTGAGATACCCAAGCACCAAATCATTGGAGACATACTTCGAGAATGGTGACGGTGTAGATCAGGAAGAAAAATTGTACCCTGCAATGGATGAGAAATTTGTAATGGGGCCTCAACTTGCAGCTGAAGTTCTTGTACGGTACATCCCATCTAGAGAATTTGCAGAAAATAGACGTTGCAAGTCCTTTTGGTTGGTGCAGTGTTTGGGAAGCGAAACAATTTCCATACCAGTCTCAATATGCAACTCTTCTGAAGATAAGTCTAAGAAGGGAACATGTTTGTTTGAGCTGCAAGGCAGCAGATTGAAGGGTTGGGGCATCCAGCGTCTGGTTGCTTATGTTTCAAATCACGCAGAGAATAGTGAGTCCCAGTATTCTATCAGTTCTTCTCACTTAGCAGAGGAGGAGAGAGAGAAAAGTAAAGGAGATGTAATGGGTACAAAATTCACAAGATCCCGGAAGAGAAGGCGTCAGAGCGCTCTCCAAACTAAGAGGATTGGAACTTGGAAGCATGATTCCGAGCAAAAGACCCACAATCATAAAACTAAAGTTAAACAGGAGGTGAACTATATAGACAGGTGGCCTGCTGAGAGGTAAAGTCTGCAGACTCCATTATCTTTGATCACCTTATTTACACACATCAGTTATGTTACGTGTTTTGATTGCAGACTTTATTGCTAGTTTAATGTATGACATTATAACGTGAAGGTATGAGAGGGCAAAGATGGAATTGCTAGAAGTGATGAAGGCCAGAGGAGCAGTTTTTGGAAATCCTATTTCTCGAACTGAGCTTCGAGCAGAGGCTAGGAAACGAGTTGGTGACACGGGCCTGTTAGACCACCTTCTGAAGCACATGGCAGGACAATTGGCACCTGGTGGTGGAGAACGGTTTCGGAGACGGTTCGATCCCGAAGGAGTGATGGAGTATTGGCTGGAGAGTGCTGATCTTGTTAATGTCCGAGAGGAGGCCGGCGTGCATGACCCCTTCTGGACCCCACCACCTGGGTGGCACCCTGGAGACCCCACCTGTACCCACGGCTCCGATTGTGCTGTGGAGAAAAGGCTACTTAAGGAAGAATTGACCAGAATGAAAAGGTAATCAACCCCAGCTGCACAGGTGAATGATCACTGTTAGTAGTGTCTTCGGTTTCTAGAGACTGATATTTCTGTGGACAGGAAAATGCAGGAGCTAGCATCTATGAAGCAGGAAGATGGGCTGGCGCTTGGTGTGACCCCAGATTGTTTGAGAGTCTTACAACCTATGGAGAAGCTCGACATTGATTGTCTAGAGCATACAACGTTAAAGGTGACTGCTGAATAGCAAATCGGTTGTGAAATTCAATTGCAATTTTGGCTTGGGCGTGTAACCTAAACTCGGCTTGTTCCCCCCCTCTAACCAGGAAAAATATGAAGATTTGCTCAAGAGGAAAGCTATTTTACTGGAGCAACTTTTGGAAATCTCTGAGGCTCTAAAGAAAATGGAGGTAATCACGATGACTTGAGCACAGCAGGTCTAAGATTCCAGAAGAAAAAGTAAATCAATAGATTTGATTTTAGATGATTCTTAGCAGTTTTGGCGTGCAGATTTAGGGTTATACAGGTAAATATTGCAATTAGACGGAAAGAACCTTTTTTTTTAAAGACTAAGGTGAAAGCAAGTAGTATCACCAAATTTTAATTATAATACTAAACTTGAAAGAGTAGTTTGATGACTATGATTGGAATGCAATACGAGCTGGTGCAGTTGTTCCTCTCTCATGGGATTCTAATGTGGTATACAAAATGTTTATATTCCTAGCTAGACCTAAGTTGTCTGGATGAAAATTCTCACCAATTGTGAGCATAATCACGTGGTGCTTCGGTGCTTTCAACTTTGTATTGCGAAGGACTTATGATTGTCAATTTGTCATATGATCAATGCAATTGCTCTCATGGCATGATGTGCGTGTTCTGTGTCGTTTGTCTGAAGCAGGAAGGTATGGAAATGCTTGCATTCAAAGCGAAGGAAGAAACAAAACCAACATGCAACCGCAACACCTCTCCCTCGTCGACGATCACCACTGTCTCCTCTTCTCAGGCCTCCCCCTGCCTCACCATTTGAAACTGGTGCTCCGGGCGATGCTTCTGGCTCACCAAACCGCTACCATTGACTTCGACAATTTCAAGCAAAAATTGATGAAAATGACAACCCCCACCTCTTCTTGACTGGCTTCTATTTTAACGCATGTCTTATGTAATGGTGTGGCGCTCAGGAGCAACGTGCGGCTGATTTCTTAGCTACTCGGATCAATATAATTCTCTGTATATTGGTCCTCCTCTATAAACAAATTGAATAGAACAGAACTCAGCTCCTGTTGATCATTAACATCTAATTTACATGCATATTTGTAAGGGTGAGCCCCCTAACGGTAACGCTGTTCAAAGGGTAACAAATTGAATATACATTACCGCTTCCCTATTATTGTGAAACAACTGAGATTTGTTTCAATCATCTATTTTTAACATTTACTTTATGTTGCATTTACTTGTCAATATTGTTGGTATAGTTTTAATATTTATCGCATGCATGAATAAATAGATAACTAGTTTACGGACCATTTGTCAATTTTCATCCACAATAATTTGATAATTATGACTAATTTAACTAAATATATATATAATAATAACTATGATAAATTTTCTAGAAAATAGAAAATTTTCATTCTAAATTTGTATGCACTAATCCAGTTTAAGTTACACCATTAAAATGAAAATATGATGCCAATTTGAGTAACTAATCCAATTAAAATGATAAATTAATGTTAATTAGGGTAATAAATCCAATTTAAATACAAAAAAGGACAATAAAATGAAAAGAGAATAAAATGGAAAAAGACACACGTGTGTCATTTCAGTTTCTGGGACCTAAGAATCTGAGTCTCCATTTTCGTATTCGCCTAGGATAGAGAGAGAGAGGATTGAGCCGGCTTCCCATTCCCGTTCACGGCGCGTGTTTCTCAGTCATCCCCTTTGTCGACTGCTGACTGGTTTTGCCCACGCACGCGCCCAATAACCGTTGAGAAAAAGTAATATTAAATATATATAATTGTATTTTTTTTAATATGCAGGAAATTAGATATTATTACGTTTATATAATAAAAAATAATTACTTAAATTTAGGTCAAAATTTAAAAATTGATCACATATTAAATTTAGGTGCTTTCATAAGAGCGTCCTCAATGGAGAATTAGAAATGAGTTTAATAATTTTTTATATAATTTTATTTCTAGCACCAATAAAACTAAATCATTTATTTCTTTAAAGAGAGTAGAATAGATTATTTATAGTTTATTTAATAGTTAAAATCAAATTAAAAACTAAAAAATTAAAATTTTAAAGATGCATTGAGAAAAATATAAACGCCACAAAATAAAATTCAAAAAAATATTAAATTATGCAATTATATTTACTTACGGATAAGATCTTCCGATTGGAAGGGAGGCAAATGCCAATGAAAAGATTAGTGAACCACGGTTCCTAAAAAATAAACTATTTAAAAAAATGTAGATTTAATTTTTTTAAATATATTGTATTATAATTTTTATAATAGTAGTAAATAAATATAATCAACCTAAATTAAAAATAAATTATTAATAAAAGAATATATTTAACATATCTATTAAAAAATAGTGATTTAAAAAAAAATATTTTAAAATAATTAATAATATGATAGCCAATTCAAATCCAAAATACACAAATTTTCAGATATTTCTAGAAAGCATTTATTTCCGTCGTAAGCAATTCGCACTTATCACACGACTTATGATAAGTCGGTGGACTTATCTCGTGCCTATAAATTTGCGCGCTTCTGTCCATCGAAAGCATCATTTTCAATGGCAAACAGTCGACTGTTTGAGACAGTGGAACTGGAGGGGGAGAGAGAGAGAGACTGCAGGGGTGCTCTGTTTTCTCTGATTTTCTTGCCGGGTAACAGTATTGTTTGATTTTGTTTTATGGAGTAATACTTTGCGTCGTTTCTCCATTTTCCGCTCTAGTGTATCTCTAATTTTGTGGGATCGAAGCAGCTTTTATGTTTTTCGATCTGCGAAATCCCTAATTTGCTTGCATTGGTAGGTCATTAAATCACATTTTTCTTGATATTACCGTAGTTTTTTCACAGATTCTGGTGGTTTTTTCTACTTTTTCCAGAAAATTCCTCTGTTTTTTTCAGAGTAAGAGCTGCAGATTTGTTCCCTCCCCCCCCAATCTACGATATCGCTAATTTCGAGGGATTGAAGTAGCTTTTGTGTTTTCTAATCTATGAAATTATCACATTTCTCTTAGTATCTCAACAGAGTTTTTCTTACAAAATTTGGTTGATTTTCTTGTTTCTCTGGAAAAATTCCTCTGTTTTTTCTGAGTTTTTTTTTTTTTTTTTTGGAGTGAGGTTTGGTTGAAGAAAACCCCTGTTTTCTGAGGTTTTGAATTTTTCATGACTCTGTTTTGTGATTTCCGTCTTTGTTGTTTGCTACTTTCTAGTATTGAATGTGAAATTTTCTTCGATTTCCTTTATTTATGAAGAGACTTTAATATTCTTCACTCTTATTTGTTTATTTATCATTGCATATTTATTAGCATCAATAAATGAGATATTCATTTATTAAAAATTACTAAAATAACATCTCACACAACTCATCTGATTTTTGTTGTACTACTTTAAAAGTATTATTGGGTCCCACGGATTAAATTGTTCATAGTTTCTTTTTTCTATTTAAAAACAGAGGTTTATGGGGCTAAAAAAATGTACCAAGAAGAGATTTTTGCGTGTGTTTTGAGATTAATTGGGCTAATTACTTCAGTAATTTATTTGAGTCATGATGGCATTATAGAGGTTGATATTTGGTTCGAAGATAAAGTCCTGCTGTCATAAAATAAATATCTAAATTATAAAAATAAATAATTTATTATACGCGATCTATGGGACAATATTGTCTCATCAACATTCATTCCCGCTTTTGAGCAAGAGCTAGTCTCCATCATTTTGTAATACCTGAAATGAAAATAATTTTAAAGAAATTGCTCATAAATAATTGATTTTATTAATTCTTTAATCAGTTATAAAAAAATATTTTATATTTTTAACTGATTTCTCAAAGCCTCAATGCATCAATTTTTTTCCCCAATTTATTCACTTTAAATTATATTTCAATAAGAGTTTGGATATTTTTTTAATTTAAAGTATTTTAAATAAATTATATTTTATAAAAATTAGGATGAGACAGAGAAATATCTCTCTGAATTTTAGCTGACAATTGATATTCAATAAAACTCTTCTTTGAACTTGGTAAGATAAAGTATCTCGAGGCTTTGGATAGGTATGAATTTCAAAGCAATATCTATGCCTTTTTCCCATAACATTTTCTCTCTCATTGATGCATTCTTTTGCCTTTATGTTTTTTATTTTTATTTTTATATGCTGAAATTGAATGACCAAGGCATGATTGGGGCAAGGCTGTAGAAATACTACGGAAGGAGCTGAAAGTTTTTGAAGAAACCAACAGAGATGTGTACAATCAAATGACACATTTTTTAACATTAGAAAACTTTAGGTAGGAATTGTATTAAAAATTTGTTATAATTGCATCTAATTTTATTTTTAAACTGTCGATATTTTAGTAATACTACTCTATATGGATGAAATATTAGTTAATAAATATCGATATCGAATATTTGATATCAATATTTATTGATATTATGACAAAATTAAATATTTTATTAGATTGGTTAATATTTTACAACTAATACTCAATATATATATATATTGTTAAATATAACTGACATCAATAGTATTTGATCAAAATTATTTTGTATATTGTGGAGAAACTACTTACCTATCTGATTATAGAGATACTTATAATATGAGACCGTAATTTATTGCTAATGCTAAAAAGTTCATCGAGGCTAATCCCATTCTAGGCGAGAAGTTGCAATTCCCAAACATCAGGCATGCTAGGCTAATGGATCTCATTAATCAAAGGCACACCGAGTTAGTTTCATCTTGCTGCCATGGATTTTAGCATGCAGCCTTGATAGTTTGAGTGCCAATTCTAAGCAAAAACAACTACTTTCGCTTATAAATAAGATGACACCGTATTCGGTATCCTTTTAAGGGGTGAAACCTGTTAGAGACTTTTGTCTAATTGGCATATTCCATGACCGTATGTATAAGTGTACAATGTCGGGTTGTTGGTTTAGAGTCCGTATTATCGATTTCCGCTCGCTTGTGGCTCGCTAGCCGCTCGAGCACAAAACCCAGTATGTGGGCCGCTCGATTTCGGCTCGATAGCCGCTCGAGCACAAAACCCAGTATGTGGGCCGCTCGCCTTTCGCCCTCCAGCCGCTCGAGCGGT
>JAOVVI020012212.1:0-12325 GCA_028571085.2 Nepenthes alata | reverse complement strand
CAATTCCAGTGTTCTACCAATGTTTTTTAACAAATTTCACAAAATATAATCTTTTAAATAAGGCAATAAGTAGCCAAATAGTTGACCTAATGCATGAATTATACTGATGTATAATAGACAAAGTGTACAGGGGGATGTTAAAAACAATAAAATTTAAAAAATGAAAGGTTTGCATGGGAAAGTATGCTTGCCCTCCATAGAAAGGGCACTTGATGATTGATCAAGAGGGTGCCCCAAACTTCATGGTGGCCCTAAAATTGTAGGACCAAATATTACACCAATAGTTCAATCCGAATTATTGGGGGTCAGTTATGAAAATACTATCTACACCCACATTATTCCATTAGTGTAATCAGAATTAAGATCTGGGGCTCTCGCTCGATAGATTATTTTTAAAAAAACTCAATCGTTAAATTTCTTTAATTCAGGTGAAAATGAGATATTCTATTTTTTTTAATTATAGATTTAGGCTATAAGTTAAATTTTAATTTCGTTATGATAAAAATTAGGGGGGAGCTCAATATTTTTTTAATATAAATAGATTAGCTAACAAATCACTAATTCAAGAGAAAATGAGTCAATTTGATTAAGTTTTTGGAATGCTCATGGTAGCATATGACAATTACTAAATAAGCACAAAATTTTAAAAAAAATAAAGCATTAATGTAATTAAAAATTATCATCGTATAATTAAATAATTATTTATTTAAATTATAAAAAAATATTTCTTTTATGATATATGGTAAGTTGAATATAACCACATATCAAATGGTTCCATGATTACTAAATTTCGTACATAGTACGAATTTTATGCAGTGCATTATCTTTATATATATAATATAATTAATAAAATTTAAAAACTTCATGTATTTTAATGCAATATTGCAAAAGACAAAAATACCCCGTTATAAATTCTTTTATATCTTTTCTAGGTTGCGGATGGTGCAAGGAAGAAATCCAGAGCCGTAAATCATGCGCGTTACCAGTCCTTTTTGCAGTCTAGAATACATTTTCTTTTTAATTATAATTTTGATATTTATTAATTTAAATTATAAAATTAGTCGTTCATATTTTATAAGAATAAAATTCTTCATCGATTATTATTTTTTCCACACTCGCATAATTAAACTGGGGAAAAAAAAAAGTTAAGTGGAGGCCAAATTTCTATGGCACTCGATGCAAGTTTGAAAAACAGCAAAACAACAAAAGGATGACGTCCCTACGATTTTAGCCGAATCCTCAAAGCTGACCGTCGATCTTGCCCCTTTCATATCTGACGTGCACAGGATATAAAGACTTGTTTGGTTGAATTATAATTGGCAACGACATAATAATAATAATAATAATCCAAGCAAACTCTCTAATTGATGCATTTCGAGGATCTAAATTAATGTACGAATTAGGAAGTCGACTTCTCATGTTTGGGTGCTTGGACAGTGACGGGTCCGATCTTCATAATTTTAAATTTAGATCTTACGTATTACAACAAAATAAATAAGAAGTAAGAGAATTATTGGAATTGCTTCCTAATATATCATCCAACACTCAAATTAAAAATTTTTCTACTCGAATAAGAAAGATATAAGAAAATGAGTATGAAAATAGAGAGCAGATATGGATGAGTGTATTTATGGAGGGCAACGCTTTTTTTATGCACTCTGACTAACGGTGTGACTTTAGCATTTGTATATTCATCTGGTATAATATCTTTGGTGTTTACACACTCGACTAATGAAGTGGTTAACTTTCTCTCATTTTGTTGTTCGTAGATGTAGTCTCCCTCCTCTTTGGGAGCAAGAATTTATTTATAATGACAGACAATATTTGGTTGGCGGGCCCTTAAATCAGTGCTTGTATATGATGCTTATTCAGTGATAAGAGACATTTTTTACATATGTAACGGTCGCTATAATTCAACGGTAGGATTGATTGGCTTTCAATTATTGGATCGACACAACTACCGTTTAATGCAACTCATTAAGCAGTCATTTATGATTATTTAATTCATTGTTGTTCAAGTCATGTTCCTTGACTCATATATTGTGACGTTCGTCTAATGAATTCTGTGACGTCTTTTGTAGGACCATCGGTGTTTGGGCATTTTATCCACCTGTGTGTTAGACCGGTCCGTGTTTGACTATACCCATCAGTAATTATATTTATAGCAATTATAATTAGAAACAATTAATTATAGAAAATGATGAAAATACTTAAATGAAAGCTTCAAGACGAGCAATAACACCACTCCTAGAAGATATATTTTTACCATGGTGAATTCAAAAATGATGAATAGGATTATCTCAACGATACAGTAACTTTACATTAACAAAACTAAATCAATAAATTAATTTTACGTTAATAAACTTATGTCCGTAAAAAAATAATAAGATTAATTTATTTAAAAATATTTTTTTGAAGATTAAATCATACAGATAAGATAATCCTAAACTCAATTGTGCCATAATTATTAGGATACGATCTGTTTATTTGAATTACGAGAAAATATTTGACAATATAAAATAAGTAAATAATAACAATCATAAATAATGAAGGACACACAATTTTATGTGAAAAATCATCTTTAGAATGAAAGAAAAAAATATAGGACGATACATCCGAATATCTCTACTATATAATCGTTTGATTACACAAACCCTAACAAAATACAATGATTTAACATCTTAAAACAAATAAATCAAGTAACAATGAGTATAAAATGAAATAGTACAAAATATAATCGGTATAATTTTCTTCTTAACTCTAAAAATAGTATACCCAAGATCGGGGAGAGTAGAATACGATTTAAAACTCAATTGAATATTTAAATATTTATCTTCTTCATTTTTTCACTCTTTCTCTTCTTTTTTTTTTTAAAATGACACTCTAGATCTCTGAGAATACAAGTTGTTAACTATAAAATATATAAGTGTATTTTTATACTATGAATCGGCACTCGAGCATCCATCGAGCTCACCTTGGGCATGGGTGTCATTGTGTTTGGCGCATCGGATGCCCATCAGATACGCCCCATGCATGCGCCTATTATTTTTGGTGCATTGGGCACGTTTCGAGTGCATGCTGACCACATTTGGTGTTTCAGGTGCGCCTCTTGCGTTCTTCCTCTGGAATCGACTTTTCAAGCGCTAGTCGTGTGTTTCGCACGCGTGAATATTGCAATCTTTCATGTCAGTATTGTACAGTGTGTCTTCATTTGAACTACACATCAAATGGGTATGGATTCATATTAGAGTGACCCCATAACCCAACTGCAATTCCTTCCAATAATGAATTAAGCAAATTAAATACCAGATATGATAACAATAAGAAATTTAAATGTAATTTTAACTTATATAAGTTATTATTTCCTTAGTTTAAATTTAAATGTGTCGCCATCAATTCTGACCATAGTAACTTAAACAATTGTGTAAATTTTCATCTACCCACTTCCATCTTAATTAACAACATTGATTAATGGCACACCATATACTTTTTAATTATATGATTTGGTCCTAAGATCTGATTATATTTAATTTTTTTTACTTAATTCTCGCTTGCTTGATCATATCCATCTAGAGCAGGAATAATTGTAACAAAATGATTGGAAGTAAAATATAATAATAAAAAAATAAACTTTGAGCTTCTTTATATTTTAAATTCTACCCACAACTTTTGCGTTCCTTAACTATATTTTTAATTTTTATTTTAATCAAAAATTCCAGTTTAGAAAAAAAAAATAGAAAATAGTAAAATTGATAATAAAATTGTTGTTTTTTAATAATTATATAGATATCCTTCTTTGGCATGCCTTGGAATGATCAAATTAATTATTTAACTGACATGGATCCCTTCATTTTCATTTTTCACTCTCATTCGGCTGACTTTACTCATAAATTTAGAGAAATAATATTTATATATTTATTTCTATCGTAATTATTAAAATTGGGTTGAACAGAGATAACAAAAGAGAAAATATTAAAATAAAAATAAGAGTTATATCAATTTTTAATAATTTTAATATAAGTAAACATATAAATAATAATATTTATGAATTTAATTCACATATGTGAGGTGATTGAACAACAGTTGTAATGTTGATCTTATTATTTTATTTTTTTAAATTATGAATTATTTTTTAATGTGTTAATTAATTAGATCCATGGGGTTTGGTGGTTGTAAATACGGTATTAATTCAACCAAACAAGGGTTGAAAATTAGCTTCATCGGCTGGTTGCTGTCGATGATGAGAATTGGATTCATAGGACTTAAGATCTCACTTGATTTTATTTATTTTTAATCACAGATGAAATCCAAGTTTGGTGATTTTAATATTTCATTAAACATTTCAAAATCTGAAATTATAATTTTAAATTTATAGTTTTAGTTTAGTTAAAATTAAAATCAGATAAAATTTAAATTTTATTATCTGGGTTGAAAAAATAACTCAAAATTATGAGAAAAAAGAACATGAGGTCCGATAATATTTTTGACCAACAAAAAAAAAAACACCCAAATATAAATTGTAACTATTAAAACTATTTGTTAGGTCCCAATATAAAGCCCATAAAATACGACCCAAAGAAAGGGTCCAAGTAAAAAGCCCAAGCCAGCTCCTTATGCTAGGCTGGCCCAACGACCCAGAAACGTGGGCTAATATCTCAAAAAGCTAGAATAACGGTTAGTGTCCGAGAGGTCCCTTTAATCAATAGGGGGTCGAGGACACCATGGAGAAGTTAACAACATTGTGAACGCTCAAAAAACGCCTGAGAAGTCAAGAAAAAACCCAATGATCCTTCATAAGAAGTCGAAGATTATCAAAGGTCTCCAAAGGGTAATGAATGTCCGATAGCTACCCCCTCTAACGAGTCCGCAAACTGACAAAGGAGTAAGGTACGCCGCACAATGACGAGGGCCATCTCATACATGGCCGAAAGCGCCAACTAAGCAATTTCGTCAATTTTCAGAAAAAACCTGCAGCTACTACAAGACACCGCCTCCACAGAGCACATCTGGTCAAATCAGGATTGACACCTGAGGTCTACGTACCTGACACGCTCAGGCCCTACCAGTAGCGCTAGCGGCGCCAGTGGCGTGCCTCCCTGCACACGTCATCGTTCATGACACGACCAGTAGAGCAGCTGGACGGCCTCTTCACGCGTTTGGTGTGACCAAGTGGACGGCCTCGGCCGTCCGCCAGCCGCCACTTGTCATCATCCCAACGGCACGATTTCTCCTATAAATACTCAGCAGGGGCTCTTGCTTCAGGGGCCTCTTTTGGGACCTTCCTCCTCTCGTTCACACAAGAAAGAACAAAGGTGACAAAGCTTCCCAATGAGAGAACTTCCTAAGGAAAGAAAACATAAGAAAGAGACAAGGAATGAATTCTTAATACATATACTTTGTAAGACTTTCATACATAATGAAAATATTTTAACAGGTTCAGAGCATCGTAATTTTTTCTCCACATTGAAGGGGAGGCTTTCCACGTAAAATCCTTTGTCTCAATCTCTTTTTCTCCGCATCCTATATTCACAAACACTTGTGTTGCCCGTGACCCCACTGTCCGAAACACAACACAATTTATATTTATATATACTTTTTTTTAAATAATTTTTTGTATGAATAATATTTTTTTTTCATATGCCACTAGGAAATAGGGTTACACAAGTATTTATTCATTTACGTTTAGGCCATGTTTTTAGATAAATATTATTTAAAAATTTTAAAAAATTAAAATAACCGCTAATCCATCATATTCGGTCGATAATATTAATTTATAGATTAATGCATTCTTAGATTCTAATTATACGGATTAGGGAGACACTTGTTCTTTCACATTGGATTGAATTGAGGTGGCTTCGATCTTCATCTTGAAAATTTGAGTCCTACATAATATAATGAACGAACGAAAGATTAGAGGATTAAAAGGACTCACTCCACAATTTATCCATTGACGCACAAAGTAGAAATCTTTTTCATAAAATAAAAAGATAATATGATGATGTAAGAAGCGATGATATATGTATGTGGGAAAGTGAGCAGTATCGGAGGGCTTGATTTCAATAATGCGGTCGATGGGAAGCGACTTGGTGAATCGCAGAGGGCTAGGCTCCGATGATGCGTTCAATGTGGAGTGATTTGGTGAATGGTATAGGGCTAAGCTTTAGTGGTGCGCTTGATAGGAAGCAGTTTGGAGAGAGAATTTTTCTCTGAGAGAGGAAAAGAGAGAATGGGAGAGAGTGTGTGTTTTCTGTTAGGGTTGTTTGATCTTAGAGTTTCTCAAGTTGCTTATCTCTCTGGATTGCCCTTTGAGTTGCCTCTTGGGTTTTTCCTCACCTTGCCGGTGGTGGAGAAAAGATGTTTGTAGACGATGGTCGGGCATAGCTTTGGTACCAAGGCTGGACAGCTATCGTGTCGAGATTTGCAGGCTATTGGTTATTGATGGAAGCCTCTGGTGTTAGCTGTCGCTTTGTTGTGGTGGTGTGATCGTGGATGACCCTTGCCTACATTTGTGAGATTGTTCCGATAGGTAATTAGTCAAGCCACCTTAGCAATGGTAGCAGTCCGCAGCGGCAGTGTTCTTTTTGCTATTGGCAAGTGAGTGTGGTTGCCCCCTCCGGGCATTAACTTTGACTACCAATGGTAGGCTTTTACTGTATCGATACCCTCTGTGCTAGCAAGACTATCATTGCTGAGTTGGATGGTTTCCACGTCATGATTGGTCGAACTGTTGGGGGTTGCCTACTATGCCTGAACGGTCTCTATCTCCACCAACCCATTATAGGGTTTGATCAATGTTATTAGATAGACACAGTTAAAAAATTAGGGTTAATTAATCTTTTAGGCTGGGTGTCTTCATAGGTGAAAGTGAATGGTGGATAGTTTACATAGATTGTAATTTTATTTTGTAGATATATTTTTATTTTAAATAAATATCATGTTTAAAGTGTTATTTGATAGATTATATTTTTGTTTAACTAATAATATTTTTATATAATTTTTTTATTTAAATATGTATTTAGTAATATTTAATTTAAATATTAAATTTATTAAATATTTAATATTTTATAGAAAAAAAATTGGGTAGTTTTTAAGTATTGTAGTTTTAGTTATTTATGCTGTAAAAAAATTAAGTTATGTAAACATTTAATTTATGCAGAGAATATTTGTCTCTTAATATTAGACTATAGAATATTAATTTTACCCATTTGATATTAAAATGTAGAAAAAACAAATAACATATGGTGACATATAAAAACTTTAAGAATCAAAAGGCTATTAAGTATATTTTTTGAAATTCTTTTAATCAATTAAAATAAATTTATTATAAAAAGTTAATTTATAAATTATGTGGTACAGATAAGTTAATATTAATTTATTTGCTTATGATATGTAAACTCTATCAAAGAACTTTCGGATTTATTTTTTTTAACAATGGAATCAGATGTATTTTAATTTTTTTTACAAAAATTTAAATCACTATTTTGGCAACAACTAATAATTTTAGAATTTTGGGATTTAAGCTATTAACAGAACTCCAAAAACTCACAGGTTTTAAACAAGTATTTGTAATAATTAAATAATTTTTTTTAAAAAAAATATTTTGACGCCCAAATCAGTAAACACCCTTCAAAATAAGAAGGTGAATGTAAAGTGATGCAATATGTATGCAATAAGTGTCTATTATGTGAGAGTGCCATCGTAAGCAGAGATGCTTTAGTGGCTCATGATGAGCAAGATCTCTAAGTATTGAGTTCGCTAGGAACGTAGTCGTAGAGAGAAAGAGAGAGTGTTAGGATGCTCGATGCTGAAAACTTGAGAGCTTTTCAAGAGAAGGCTTTTTATAGGCAAGTAAGAACGTACCTTGTAAGTGAAAACTCCATGACCTTTTATAATCACTGTGTTAGATTGTCTTCCTTATACAGAAGGGCTTGATACCCGCATTCTGTTGGGATCGTTGTTTTTTTGGCGTGGAACCTTTATAGTTGTAACAGTCGTTGGATTGATTTCCTTTCTTCTGCGCTCTATAACCGTTAGGGTTTTCAACAGATAAGAAGAGAATTCTGGCGCCTTCCTTCAGGAATGCGCATTGATTTTGGAGGTGATCGTTATAATGGAGGTTGTCTTCTATGAAGAGCGCAAAATCGGGAAAAAAGACTGTTGTGACTTGAAGACGGACACTTGGACCTATCAGGGCTTGGGCTGTGTGAGTCCTGGCCTTCAACAGGTTTTCTAGCCACGCTTCCGGTTGACCGTCTTGGACCCAAGTGGGCCGTCATACTCTTGGGCTTTTGCTGTTTATTGGCTTGTTTTTCTGTCAACGGCCAGCGTTGACCATCCGGACTCAAATGGGCCACTGAGGATTTGGACCGTTTCTCTTTTATGGGCCAACTTGTTATTGGTGTACCCATCAATATTAATTTTTATATTTAAAATTTTAAATCAAATCAACCATATTTTGATCATATGCAACAGCATACATTTTGTTAAAATCTCCAAAAATGTTAAACAAATCAAATGTGTCATTTTTTTGAGCTTTTTTATATCACCTTTACACCACGTGAAATAAAAATACAATGAATTTATTTGAGTTTTTTTTTGCATGATACAAAATCAGTTGTAAAATAATAGATAGTCATACAATCAAAGCTCAAAATTGAAAATATAGCACTGACTAAACTTTAAAAATATAACATTTTTGTAATATCAAATTTATTAATCTGAAAAAACTATATAATCAATCTGAAAATACTATAAAGTAATAGAATTTGGCATATTTTATAATGCAATGGTATTATTTTTTTCGATTGTTGCCTTTAAATTTGCCACATGCTTTTTCATATTACATCAAAATTTTTCTTCTTTAATCTCTTATTGGTAGTGAGAAATCTCAGAAATTACCAATTTGAGAATAAGGAAGCAATCTTACGTACTCACAAATCGAAACAAAATAAATTAAACAATTTTTTTCCCCTCTGATAGCAAAGCTACTTCCATAGCTCTCTTTTTTCTGCCTTAATCTATGACCTTTGGCAATGCCACCTTTTTAGTCTAGGAGTCGATATGGCTACTTATCACGTAATCAAATAAACTTCAAGGGAAGCATTAGTTCCTTTGCCAATCGTTGGGATCATATGCCTCTCAAATCAAAGCAAGATAGTGACGAGTTTGGGGTAGCTTCTTAGATATAAGGAGAGTATGGACCGAAAGGAAGCCACCCGTTCGATTTGTATGACCACTTTATTGAATCAACCCTTGCCATCGATGGCATAATGAAGTGGAAAAATCAAATTTGAGTATGTGATAGTTGAAACGGCTCACAAATATTACTTAAAAGGTAACGATGATAGGGCACTCGTTTGTTGGTAAAGTTTCTTTACCAATTGTTGGGATCATATGCACTCACATCCCAAATTTTAATCTATAATTAACATTAACTAAATTATAATTAGATCAATTTATCAATTAATTAACTTTTAGATGTGAACTGCATATTGACACATTTATTGACCACAAGATACACTTAATCCAAATAAATCGCCACGTCACCGGTGGCTCCGACACCAATCCAAACAACACGACGTCGGACCTTACACAATGAATGATGTTTATTCAAAATAATTATCAACATAATATAATTTGCAGAAACAAATTATGACCCATGACTTGACTAAACATAATCAAAATTACCTATATAATCGAATCGTCATCAAACAACGGACAAGCGACACCCAAATTACGTCAAAAGACCATAACAATCTCTAAACTAAATGCAACCATCGGAAATAAAACATCCACTAAATATATCATTTAACAAGTCATAACTATCCAGGTTTAAACCAATACATTAACCATACCGCATATCATAAAATATCAATTTAGATATCTAAACATTGCCCGGAGACCAAATACATCACAAACCGATGATCAAAACATAAACTAAGCTAAAATATATCATATAGATATATTGAATGTTATCCGAAAATATTAAACAATATAAATCATCGATAAATCTAACAATTTAAATTCTTCATGTCCTCTCGATCCTTCATTACTGATGTATGGTAAGAACTCGTACATATCAGTTGAAGGAGTTAGTAAAATAGTAAAGAGTGAGTGAAAAACTAAACAAAATGCTATATAACAATGATTATATACATATCTTTATATTAAAAACATAACAAAAGGATTAATTGATCAAAATTTAATGGTATGCCATGATATTCCTAGATTTTTCCTTAACAATACATGCGCTACTGATGTAGAATTTAAACTATACTTATTATGTTCCTATTTCATTTAAAACATCTTATCATGCTTACACAAACTTCAGATTCCTCCTATCATGTTCGAATCCAAAATGATATAAAATTCTCATGAAACCAGTGCAGGAAATTCAGTAATATATTTTCAAAATTATTATCTTATTCTTTCTTAATCTTAACCATCAAAATATACTTAATTCTTTATTTTTTTGGGGATTAAGGATAGTAGGCCTTACCAATTAAAAGAATAAATAATCGAATATCGAGTTGTGTGTGTATTCATACAACCAAAAGCCATAAACTCCTATTTAAAATTCAGATGTGGACAATCTATATATTACCCTATAGATGAGACCAAATGTCACTTCTTAACCTTACAGATGATAAGGCTAAAAATTGATATACTACTATAATTTACTAAGATATTTTAAAATATATTACCCGTTGAATATAATCCATGGTCCAATATTCAATTTAGAAAAAACTTTACACTTTATTTATTAATTCTTAAATCTCATCTTTTTGGAGAATAGTTTATCATTTCTTATTTATAATTACAGAGTTTTTCTTATAATTTTTTATTTTCATGCACATCTTTTTTTATAGAAAATTAGACATATTCAATTTAAAAGTATAAAATACTGAACTTGTGGCTAAATGCAAAAAATTCAGGAACAATATATAAATTTTAGAAATACACAAATTTTCAGATTATGTAGGTTGTATTTTATACATTTACCAGTTTATATAAGACATGTATATGGTAATTTAAAGTGTATATTTTATTCTATATGAATTTAAAATATGAAAAACTCTAAACTTAACAAAACTTTAATAAAATAAGCTTAGTTGGAAGAATTTTCGCATTTCGGTTCATATACTTCACATGCAGGAAATTTGTGTGCATTTTGTAACTTTATTTAATATATAATTGTTAGTTTAAAACATGTGAAAGTGTATGTAGGAAATTAACACATGAAATAAACATTTGTGTCATGAATTCAGTAACCAAAAGTAACAAAATTATCATAAATAGATAATTTCAGCTTTTAGTGCAAAATTTTAATACAATTTAGTATATTAATATCCATGCAGAGAGCTCATATGAATTTTCAGGACATATACTTAACTTTTTAAATATGCAAGATGGTTGTCCATAAAAGTTTACATGCAGGAGCTATAAACCCGAATTTTAGATCATGCATGTAACAAAAATGTAGATTTCAAAACATGTTTGCATGGTACATAGATTTACACACGAGTGCCTATGTAATTTTGCTATAAAATCATAAAAAAACGGACATGCATATTCAAGATATATATTTATACTTTAAAATTATAATTTGAATTAGTATCAAAATAAGAAATGCTCAGAAGATTTGACAAATAATATTAACAAGAGAAGAAGAGGTTTAGAGTGTACTTACATTGACTTGATTTACAATTCTTAAATTCCTCTCTCTTCTCCTCCCTCTTATCCCCGACTCTCTCTTCTCTGAAGAATTGATGTAAAAATAATTGAAATCAACTTAGGTATTCTTTATATATAAGTGTGGTGCTCGAGCGTCACTCAGGCACGCATCAAGTACATAGTCTCGGGTTTGTCAAGCTCGAGCGCGGCTCGAGTATGTTTCAGGCGCGATGTCACTATTTTTTGAGTTTGAGCGCACGTCAAGCCTGTTTAGACTAAAACCTAGATTCATGCACACATCAAATTTAGATTTAATCGATCCAATTTTAATTTTTTTAATCAATTTTTTTACATTATTTGATATCAATTTTAATTATATTAGTTTAATTAATCAAAATTAACATAAATCAGAGACTTAGGCCTTACATATGCCTCTCAAATCCAAGCAAGACAGTGACGAGTTTGGGGCACCATTTTGGATATAACTAACCCACGAGAGTATTGATCCAAAGGGAGCCACTTGCTTGATTTGTATCACCACTTTATTGAATCGGCCATTGTCGTTCATGTCACGAATTCGAACCAAATAGATCAATTTAAATAATTAATTATAATTTTTAAAATCTAATTTCTCAAATAATTTTAAACAAAT